>VYXH01007112.1:0-10789 GCA_013397275.1 Burhinus bistriatus | reverse complement strand
AGTAGTTCAGTTTCTTCTAAACTTCTAAGTATCTTTCTCTCGCCCTCCTCTCCTTGGAGAGAGACGTGGGGGAGAGCATCTGTCATTTGTTTCAGTGGCCAGTCCAGCCCAAACCACAACAAACTCTTCAGGAAAAGTAAACCTTTCTTTCTAAGAGAGAAAAGAAACTTTAACCTTAAGAAGCCTTAGTATACTAATTATTTGCACTAAGATAGACAAAATAAACGTACACACTAAGAGTGAAATGGCTCATTTTAGAGCTAAGTATCTTGACCCAGGTACATTGCCAGAACTTCCTTCAGTACCTCAGCATGTTAAGACACACTGCGCTCACATTTATGGAGACTGAAGCAACAGGCACAGAAGGGTCATAAAGCACACCAATAAAGAGTACTTCAAAAATTTCTACCAGCAAATCTCTACTACAGTGAGAAGATGGAAGGCATGCTTGGAGAAGTATTCTTGTATTAGATACAAGACCTAAAGGGTAAATTATAATTTGCTTGTAAAAACTGACAGGTGATTTAATTAGTTACCAACTTTTTCATAAACTTTGCATTAATTTATTTTTTGTCTTATGTTGTACTTATAACCATTAAAAAGGTGTCATTTAAGTCTATATCTGTATTTCATATAGCTTAGAATGTCTATTTACAGCTTCCCTGTATCTGTCAATGTTACCACAGCTTTAAATTTCCTTCTCTTAGTGACATTAGAACATGTACAAAGAGGGAAGAAAGGGAAAACTAGCATGTTTCAGCATTATTTTGTTCAATAAAAAGTGCACAAATGTGAACATAATCTAGTCGAAAAGAACAGAAGATTCTTCTTCCCTACAATATCAGAGCTATGAACTACATGTAACAAAGCTCAATTTCTGTGTGGACATACATGGCAATTTTCTCAATTATTCTCATGTCTACTAGCAGTGAAAAATTTGTCAATTGATATGATGCTATGGTAAATTTTTGGAGAAGATACAATATTCTTATTTTATGGTTTTATAGTAATAGAAGGTCAGGACTTTTTCTCTGCTTTTTTAACCATATTCCCGACACCACGTTGTAAGAGAAAGTTCTCCTTTCTATGTAACTCTCTGTATATTTCTAGCCAATCTTATAAAAGTATTGGTTATAGCTTCATAACAGCATGCAAATTACAACTCTCCTTTAAACGACATTACAAATAAAAGAAGAAAGAATAAAAAAGTATGGTCTTGAAAAATAAATTTATTTTAATTCAGGATCACAAACATTGATACCATTTATTGAAGGTACCTGATAGTGCATTGTTCCCCTCAAGGAAGGAAGCAAGGTTAATTACTACCTCACTTTCTATTTCCATGTGGATTTTAACCTTAACTGCTGATTTCCTGCATTCGGAGATCATTATATAGTTTGGAGCATACCTAATCCTCTATTCTGAAGTAATGCAGAATTTTAACATTTGACTTTGCTGAAAGATATTTCGTCCCTGAAAAGTTGGGAAACAAACTAATTGCATAATGGTAGCTTTATAACAAGCATACATGCCATGAAATTAAATGTAATTTTATCATATTTTTAACGTAACATTTTCCCCATTTACTGCCTAAGTGTCATTGTCCTCTGAGTTATGGCTGATGATCGAACACCCCGTCAAATACAATTTTTATATATAATTTAGGATTAAATAATGTATGAAGCTCTTAAAAGCACAGCAAATTCTAATTTACTAAAAAAATGCAGCCTATTCAGAAACCTGAACTTTCTTAAGGGGAAATGACAGACTTCTATGGAAATCAGAAAAAATACAGGACAAACTTCTCCTCCTGGCTTACACTGCCATAGCTATCCAGCTTTCATGACACAAGAGTAACATCAAGTAAGGTTTGTGTGCTACACAAAGCCAGAGTATGAATGCATCAAGTCTCTGCACTGTAGGTCAAAGTGGAAACTACTGGCTGTAATCAGGAAGCAACTTCTCAGCTCAGATTTCCTTTGGAAATTCATGATGCCCTTAAGGTTATGACAAGCTTCCTCTTCACCCCCGTTTATTCTTCTTACACTTCTGTTAAGATCTGTGAAGTGTTATTACATTCCTTTTCCTTGATTAGAATGCTTTAATGTTAGACAAATTATTTTAGTATTGTAAATTCCAAACTTCAAATATTTCACAGATATATAGACACAAGCCTTTTTCATATTATAAATATGTGTCACAGAAACAAGAATTGTTTTTCTAGCCTTATGTTTATGACATTTCATTTTATACGCACAAAACATCATTAAAATTGGAGTCCAAATGAAGACCTTTTTATAGAAGTTGCATGCTTTTATACCTGCAGTATTACAAAAGCAGACTTAAAATTGTCCCTAAAAATTTAAGGCGTTGTTCTGAGTCAATCCCAGGCATTTAGCAGGACCCTGGGCATCTAACAGGGACAAGTTTTAACTTGTTCTGGCTGATGTTGAGGTGTTCATACACCGCAGATTTGAGGCAGTCTGTCAGCCCTGCTATAGTTGAAGATGGAAGACATCATCATCATAAATAAAACAATGATTACAACATCAACCCGAAATTTGCTCGTGGGAGAGCTGACAGGAGGTGGTGGTAGTACAATACATCCTGGTTGTGTTTCAACTATTTTTGAAAGCTATTTTGAAGTCTGGTGTATGTGTCACTTATTACCTCAGATTGGAGTATTTTCCTTCTAGTTGTACAACACAGACATTCCTTGACATGCATTTTTTCTAGATAACGTCTCATACAAACTCAGGTCCCATAATGCAGCTGAGATTTGACTAATCAAACACGAAGCTCACTGATCGCTGAAGAATGAGGAAAAGGCAACCAGCTTCTGAAAGTAGCTCTAGGATTTCTGAGATTAGAAATTTCTACTCCAGCAGTGAAGACCAACTTTTGCATACAGGAGGAGGGGTATTTATGCTATTTTTCTACTTTGCATACAGACTAAAAAAATACTTTAAAAAAAGTGCTGGAATTGGAGGCATATTTTAGCTGTATGAACCAATTCAGAATTAAATACATGCTTGAAAAGACTGTTGTTGTCCATCTTGAAGCCAATTTACCCCATTAGACTGTAATCTATCTTATTATTTCTTATACCTTTTTTTCATTAAGATATGACTGCCAAACTCCTCTGAATTTCAATTCATTACATCTTCTATATGACAAGACACTTCTGACTTTTCAGAAATTACTTTAGCCACCAGGCTTCTCTCCCTGCTCCTTCTGTACAGCCCTCAATAGCTGTCTATTATTAGTAAATTCTTTTCTTACTCCACGTTTTATGGGCAGCTCTCTGTTCTAAGCCTAGTCTGCTATCCTCATGTTTTGACATGTCCTCTCTCCCCCTCCCCCCCTTTTATTTTATTTGTTCTTTTTCACGTTGTTATTTAGTTTCTGGATCTCAACTAACTTTGTAAGACTGAAACAATGAATGGCACAATGCCTTTCTTTTAGGGATATACCCCTTCCAATGGAAACTGGAACTCCTTATCAGTTCAACTAAGCATCCTGGTATAGCATGCATGGGGCAAGCTAGGCATTTTAGAAAGTATCCAAATAAAAAAGCATAGAGCAGAAAGTAACCTAACTCAGCTGGTAGGGAAACAAAATGGGATTGGATCCTAAATCTTACAACTTGATGAGCATAAGAGCATATTCAAGCCTGTATATAGTTCCTTTCCTCACTAAGAAGAAAAAGTCAAGCTTTGCTTGGCAATGCAGGGGATACACATTCAACTCTCACTCCTGCCATGAGGAATCACTGGTTGTGATTTCTGCTTACCAGAAATCCTAAGCATTTCTTCAGTGTGCAATATATAGTGGTAGGAAAGTAAGCATTCTGTATGTCAAGTATCATAAATCAAATTTCTAGAGACACTATTCTGAAGGCTAAAGGGCCCGCTCTGATTTTTCATCTGATTCACAGAAGAGTAATACAAGGCTGTTCTCAGAACCATGCATAGGGAGAAACAAACATCAAACTGTTAGTCTAAAACCATTCTTTATACCTTCAAGAAAGAAGTGTACAGTCATCTTCAATAAAAGCAGCTGGTTATGAGTCCCAACTGCACATAGCTTATCTGGACCAAAACTGCATTATACACATATAAAAACTACAAGCAGTAAAGAACAGAAGCAAAAAAAAAATATTTAAAAAAATACTCATAAATATTTAACAGAAAGTATGACTGACCATAATAATCACACTCACACTCTCAGATTCTTCAAGTCTTCAAGACTAAGTGCTTTTCTGGCTAATATTCACCAACCAAATGGAAGTTACTTGGATCAATACAAGGTTAAATTAGTTAAATTTAATACATTATGATATACAGAAAGTCAGACTGAATGCTCTAATGACTTCTCATCACTATAATTTAATAAACTACTAGCAACTGTCAATGAGTTGAGCCGTATTTCCATCAAGGAATCTTAAAAATCCAATTTTGGAGAAACTGTGGATAATCTATCAAAATATATGTATTATCATTACCGTTCTCTTTTAATCACAAGATAATTTTACTCCTCAGGCCAACATTTTTTTTTGAAATCTCGGTATTCCACAGCAACTATACAATTAATAAAAACATGATTTTTCAAAGTGCAATACTCCCATTCTAATTTAACTGAGTGCGTTTTTGTTGTATGTTATGTATTAAGTGTAGACATGTCCCTTAAACACTTCTATTTTTCATTTGACAATGAAGCCAATTTCCTATTTCCCATGTATGTCTGAAGGGAAAAGCAATCATCATGGTACAGCCCAAGAAAAAAGTTTACAAGGCTCTCCAAAATGATTATTTTACTCACATCTACAAGTACCTTCTAGTAGGTACTAGGAAGCAGGAAGTTGAGAGGAAGTAACAACTTTGTTGATTTAGTCATAGCGGCATACAGACACAGTGTGGGTGAATGGGAGGTCATGTGTAGATAGCACAAAACATTAAAAACCTTGAAGATTTTTTGTGCACATATTCTTCCCAGCTTTTACTGAAGGTATCTACATGGCACGTTCATTTTTAACACCAAGCTTGCGCAACTTCCTTTAATCACTGTGCATTGGATAAAAGCTTAAGGAATATGATTTCTACTTTCTTTTCAAACCAGCATTTGACATGTCATGCCAGCTACAGGATGAGGTGAATTTGAAAACACCTTATGTATAAGAAGCCAAAAGATATGGAGTGTAGAAAACACAGATGGTTAAAAAAATTTCTGTGATCACAGGACATGTGCTATCACTATATTGTTTTTCTAGGATTCTAATCAAAGTTTAAGCTCTTCAAATCAACTGTTGTCATCATGCCAGCTTTGCATGATAAAATAGCTGCATGTATTTAAATTATTTTCATGTATCTGTGGAATAACCTGCATAAAATATGTAGTTGCATGAGATACAGATTAGAAGGAAGATGTGGTATTGGAAGATTGGTTTTCTTGTTAAACATATAACAAATCCACAGCAAGGTCACCTATTACTATAAGAGATGTTATTAACAAGAATTTCAGAACTAGAAGTGATTTGTAAGAGCTCTTTCCTCAACAGTGGAAATGTATTTGCCTTTACCCTACCTTTTTCAACTCATGCAAGTGAAGGAAAAAAAGGAAGGATATGAAGATGAGGAGAATTACATGTTTTAAATTATTTTTGTTCAGATTTTATACAAGTGGTTTTGGATTCTAAAATTCATCTAATTCAGTGTAACTACAGTGGTTTTTTCATACATAATATAAATGAGATCATACTTGCCCAGTGATTATCTCGCATGATAGGTGGGCTGGAAATAAGTGTTTACTTCTAACTCCTGCTTTTGATCAGCAGATTGATAGTTTCCATTTCAGTCTGCATTGGAACTTTTAGCAGTTGCATCAGCTAATAATTGGAAAAACATGTCACCCATAACTCAGTGTTGGTCAACCCATGTAAACAAAGAAGGAAACCTCTTGATAATAGAAGATGCCTAGTCTTTTTAGAGTCATCACAATGTACTAACAATGCAGTCTTTTGAAGGAAGACCCGAAATATTTCCAGATGAAACTCTACTCAGATTTCATCAGTTTCATAACATCACGTTCTTTAAAATGATACTCTGATGCTTAAAATGTAGTAAGTCATGCTACGACTGCCCTATGCCTGTTTTATATACTTCAAGCTTGAGTGAAAAATGACTAAAAGTGTGAATATTGACAACAAAATCAATGTTTTAATGAAAATAGTTTGAATTATATTTAAGACAAAATAACAAAAAGCAAAAAATTACCCTTTAACTGCTTTNTGTTTCAGTCTTAAAAGCCCTAGTTATAAATGCTTGGATTCTTTTTAATAACCTCTATGCACAGAAGGAACAGTTGGCAAAAGGTTAACTTTCTAGTCATTTGCAAAATCACTGGGGGGAATTTCACTTTGCCGGCTAGACATTAATATTTTTTGAACTGCAGTCAGTGCTGGAAAATGTCTAGACTAGGGGTTAGATTTATAAATTTTACTTCTGGTAACTTGGGACCACCTAGTAACTTGAGCCAGGAGAGGGAATTCAAGAAAGCATTTCTTTTTTAACATTCTTGAGCCTGAAGAAAGCAAAATGTATCCACATTATTTTTGTAAAGAAATCTGTTTAAGTTTAGTAGGTTCATAAAAACATACGAGCAACTTTTTTAGCTATGAAAAGCCCCACATGGTATGTTAAAAAAATTAAAAAAACAAAACTGAATGCATCAATGAAGAGAGAGGAGACATGTTAGTAACAAGCATTATCGTAATCATGGAAGTCTTTTCCATGTATCACCCATCATCTTCTGGAATTAAAACCTTATTGTATTACAAGTGCTTTCAAAAACTTTCTTCAGAGCGAGAAAGCCACTGGCATTTACAGAATGTGGCTCTTCTGTACCTTACACATTCTTCAGCAACAGATTAACACACAACATAATGCAGTAATAATTTAGTGCCACTAGAGAAAGCTCTAAACATCAGATTTATTTAATGCATTGCTCCCTAGAGTTTCTTATCTGAAAGAAGCAGTAATCCTTTCCTTAAGGAAATTATCTGCTCAGTTAACTACACTATAACAAAAAAATTACTGGAAAAAGTGTAACTTTGGTTGGGGGATAGGGGGAATGGGGCAGGGATGGGGGAAGAGAGAAATCATATTCTTCATATGAGCAGGCACTTCAAATTATTCTGTTTGGACTAACAGTAAGCAAGTAGTAAGATGACAAATGCTTCCTGACTGTGTCCATGTTAGCAAGTAATTTGCTAATGGGTCAGCAGAGTGAAGCACTGATATAGACACTCCTCACATCTCTTTGTAGGTGGGCTGGTCATTCTACTTTGGACTAGTTTAATCCCATAGGCTGAGCATATTAACTACACATGTGGTTCAAAGCTTTCTAAAGGGAAAAAAATGTTAGAAGATATCATGAAAATTCAGCCCATGTAGTGATTTAGACTCTAACGTCTCCTGTAGGTACATATGGAGCATTTGGGGAGTATGTGTTCTGATTTCGTTTTCTCCAAAGCAAATCTAGATTGCACACACTGAAACTACTCTGATAACCTAACTGACATGTGCAAAAGGCGACAATGTGTGTCTGTAGAATTTGCACCAAAACAGTGCTAGTGCTATGAACAAATCATCTTTGTAGACACACCCACTGAAGACATGCTAAAACATTAGAAGAAAAAAAGACTGTCCACGGAGAAAAATCTGTGCAATTTTGCAGCGTGCAGCCTGTAGAAAACACAGTAATTACAGTTCACCTATGCTATACTAATTGAGTATTACGTTCTAAAGACAACGTGGCAATACTTGTATACCAACTGTCACGTTCCCCTGCAAAGTCCACCACATTTGAGCGATTAAGTCATCTTTATCTTCAGATCTTATAACTGAGTACTTGCTTCAGTGATTTACAGGACCAGATTAATGTAATTTCATACCATGCTTGCAGAAAGTGCGAGAGATCAAATCAAGAACTCAGTCTATGTCTTAGATTTAAGAAAGGAGTTGTCCTCACTGGAGCCACAGATCTGCTGCAAAGACATCCAAGACCTCTCCTTTGTAAGAGATTCCACGAAAGATTCTCTGGTTTTGGAAACTGGAATAGGAGAGAGATGTCTATGCCATGTGAAATTCTTTACTTCTGTTTCTTCCTAGAATACCAATGATTCAGGTTTCTTTTCACCTTTTGAGACCTCTCTCAGACTTCTGTTCATAGACTCCTTAAATATATGCTTAACTTTAGTTACTGGAGGTCAGTGGGACTTAAGCATATTAAATGCCTTGCAAAAGAGGGCCATGGGGCCTTGTCTCTTCTCCAACTCAATGCCTACAATGCAAATAAATTGTCATGGTTGTGTTGCCAAGGGTCCTATAAGACTAAGTTGGAACTGATACCGTATGTGATTTTTATTTAAATTTAAAAAAAATAAATAATCAAGCCTTTTGTTTAATAAAATGTCTGCCAAAGTCTATCCTCTGTTGTGCTGGATTCAAGTGAAGCAGAATTTGCCTTTATGCAAAAGTCTGGTACAGTAAGAACTAGTACACTAATGATCTGTGTTAAAAATATCATGCAAAAATATCAAATAGCTCATGCGTGAATGGATGCTCTTTCAAACTTTCTTCTTTTAACACTTCCAAAGACAATTCTATGACATCAATATAGATAGTCTCTTCAGTTTTGTCTCCTCCACACAGATGTCAAAGAAAATCAGTTACATTTAGAAAATCACCATCATCATTTGCCTTTTACTAAAACATGCTGTGGGTATTGTTTACATTTACAGCAGGCAAAATTCTGGAACCTTTCCCCACGTAAAATACATTCCTGTGCTGGAAGCATCGTGCTGACTTTAGCAGGACTTGTAGAAAATTAACATAAGTTAAGGCTATCAAAGCATACAGTAATACAGGAAACACAAAGCAAATACAATTATGAGCTCTGATTGAAAAAAGTATTAATAACCTGAACTAGCCCAGTTAGAATTGTATCTTTAGTTACTTCTGAGAAAGAGGCTCCTGAAATGATGTAAATTAAAAAAAAAAAAGTTACAATAGTCTTTCAATAATGTTTCTTTCATATATTAAAGAACTGTTAAATGTAATAGCTATACTATATTTAATAACTTTTGGTGACAAATTTAGGTATGGAGAGAATAGCTCTCCATCCTGCACCTAAGGGTGCTATATGTGCTTCTCCATTGTAAAAGTATTGGTTTTAGGAGTTTCAGTGTTACTGTGATTTGTATCACTGTGGTATTTTTCTCTAAGTCTGTGAAAGGAACAATCTGAAGCTTTACTCCCTGTCTACAACACAGCAACAGTGTAAACCTCAAAGCCTGTTTCTTTTGTAAGGTGTGTTGCTTTTTTTTTTTTGGTTGGTTTGGTTTTTAACTTTCCTGATGTCTTTTACTTCTATTTTTTTAACTAGGTCATGGAGACAGGTTAAATGGAAATAAACAGCAAGTTGTCTTCTGTAAGAAGTAGGTTTGAGTCATCTGCTAGGTTTTATCAGAACTAAAGCTGCCGGAAAAGAAACAGACAGCAGCAGCTCACTTAATTTAAGCTTCCAGCAACGTATCAAAGCTGAAATCCCCCTAGGTTACCTTTTATTGTTCATGTTTACAAAACTGCAAAATTTTGAAAGCATAAACTTAAAAAGATCTAATCAGTCAATAAATCAATAGCTGAGTATAAAGCAAGGAAACAGCAAATACAAGCTGAAATTACTCTTTACAATCTTACCCAGTGTTCCACAAGGCTTGTTTTTATAAGTGCAGATATCATATCTGTTCAGGAGAAAAAAAAGTAGACAAAATGTCAGAGAATCAAATTTGTAAGATATTTTGTATATTTATCACATATCTGTATCAAGTTGTCAGACCGCAATCAGCTTAATTATGTGCAGCCAGCTGGTGTCGGCATTTTCTACACTCTGGTGTAAACCGCAAGCTGCAGTACACTCACAGCCGCTGGCCTCAGGCCAGTGGGACACCTGCCAGTAAGAAAAAAATGGTTAAAGTGGATCTTTGTAATCACCGGCTCCATAAAGCAGTCTACCATGCTGTTACGAAGTTACAGCAGCATGTCTGTAGACTGCTACCGATTCAAAACATTTAACTTTTACTTTTTGAACGTAACTGGAATCCTCTTACAGTCTCACGCTTACCAACAATATTAATTGCAACTCCTGCTACTTCAACTTTGATTCTAATTAGAAACTGTAACTCTCAATTATTACACCAACAATTATACAACAAAAACTATGAACTGCCATTACAGCTCCCTTCTCGTTATATTCCAATCATTGCATGAGTCTTAAGAGTACACTACAACAAACTAAAATGAAAAACATTTTTGCGAAAAGCTAAATAATGTCTTTAAAGGAGGATTTTCATCATTTTAGCTACAAACCTTCAAATACAGAAGCTCAATGAGTTTTTGTGTAGTTAATATTTATGTATCTGCAGCGGAAAATGGAATTTAAATGTTTTCTGAGGTATAGCTAATAATAATAGCAGTAGTCATGCAGCAGTCAATTCATTAATTATACCTTCATATTTTGAACATGCAATCCTATGATACGGCTAGTAATATCAGAACACTCCTACATTGCCTTTGATTTTCAAGGATTTATACTGATTTCCTTGCAGTATGTTTCAGGATAATTTCTATTATTTTGAATGGTGAGTGAAAACAAAGATAAGATACCATCTTTATGCTTTAATTTGTAACACAGTAGTTACTAATTTCAGGCCACCAGACATTTCTGTTAA
>VYXH01007105.1:36175-50510 GCA_013397275.1 Burhinus bistriatus | reverse complement strand
TAAACCTCCCCATGATTAAAAAAAACAAAAATTCCACTGGTGGCATCAGCCTCTGAGCCACATGTTTAAAAGCTGTGTTTTCCTGTTCCTCTCAGTGTCCTTCCCTGCCACTGAAGGGATTGAGGAAAACACTACCTGTGCACCAGATCCCTTGACCCGTCGCCCCAGTGCCCTGAAGTCTCACACATAGCTTTCAAATTTTTTGTGTCAATTTTCCAATATTTTTAAGAGGCTGCCAAAAGTTAGTTAACTCTCACTTTTGAATTTTTAATTATATATATGTGTGTGTGTATCTTGCAGACTTATAATCTATAAATAACAAACTGAAGACTTTACAGATGACATCTGAACTATTAACTGAATACACAAGTACTAGATGACTTTATTCTATATAGTAGTTTACGGTATAGCAGTTAACAGTAGTTGCTTGTTCCAATCTCCTTTTATATATACTACAAAAAATACTCTGGGACACTGCTGAATATTTTAGGGCTTGAGTAATGAAAAGGGTAAATTTGTGGTCAGCACAGCTGCAGAAACTGATCAGACTTTGTCATATCTTTGCAGATAATGATTTTCAGGAACAATTCAGCTTCTCCAATTTGGATCCAGGCTTCTAAACGCAAACCTCAGTCACTAGTAGCAATCTGAACTAATGCCAGCTAGAGCTTACGAAATATGTTTTCATGCTTCTCTGTATTTTCTTCTTTGTTAAAAAAAAAATAAAAATAATAAAACAATTCTTAAATTCCTCTGAGTTTCATTCACAGAAGGGTAAAAAAATCGAGAAAAGGTTAAGTATTTCTTTGACAGCATAAAGGAGAATAAACTCAAACTCAGGGTTCTGGGAACAGATAGGACTGTTTTCACAAAAATGGCCAGTGAATCAGGTACTAATGTACCTGCAAACACTTCTAAAAGTGCTGTTAGTATCCAACTTTTTCGTGTCACTTTGTCAGTGTCGCTCATGTAACGAGTTAAAACCTCTGCTGAAAGAATGGTAAGAATTTGGCAACTCCTCTCTCATTTTATCTCAGTAGACTACTGCCTTAAGGGACAGACTGCACAAAAAATCAGAATAATGCAATAATGTTGGAATGTGTTGGACTATGAAAATTCAGGAGTATGAGAAGATGCTAAAAATGCAGCTCTCAAGTCAGTATACTCATGTTATGTTTCCTATTTCTTACTAGAAATCAACTTAAAAAGAAGTGAACCTTATTTCAAACTCTATTTCTAATAATTCATTGCATTTAAAATCTTTCCAGATGGATGGTTAAATGTGAATTCCCTGTGTTTTTTCATAATGAAGCTTTCATTTTGTCTCATGTTTCCAGATGTAAGTACCAGTGATTTCCTATCCTGTAGAGACGGAAATAGCCAAATAATAGATGTAACCACGCTATTTTAAACTATTTTCTTTAAAACCACAAAGAAAAGATGGAACTAGAGAGGGGGGAGTTCATCTTCTGTCAAAAATATAAATGCAAGAGGAGAAGGAACATATATATATATATGCACAATTTGCTTTTATATGAAATATGCATACAGTACATAGGCATAATACAGAGAACTTCTCTAGAAAGTACTATGGAAATGACCAAAAAAAATTGTCAAAAATTGTTAAAATTCCAACTGCTATTTACTGAAAAGTGTAGACCTGGAAAACTTTTAAGAACCAAGATGTTTACTACTGCTATTATGATAATTTCACAGAACAGGTAATTTGTGTGAAAAGTTGTATGTGAAACTCCTTCCTCTTTAGCGACTTTAAGACAAAATGTAACAAATTAAAGTTCAATAGGGACAAAAGGATAAAACAAATGTGTTCTGTGTTCACGTTTGTTAGAGTAACCTTATTGCTCCAAGAAGGATATTAAAAAAAAAAGAAAAGTAATTTCCTTTCTATTAAGAATGTTCCCTCAATGTCAGCGCCTCATTTCACTTGAGAAGCACAGTATCAGTTGTTCACCTCTGCATCATTAGCCATCTAAACACATTAAAGTATTTTAAAGTTTTACAATAGAAATTTAAGCTTTCACTAGCCATACCTCATGATATGTTACAAATTACTCTTTTTATTCTCTGTATTTCCCAGATTTATACCTTTTGTGACAGAAAAAAGGTCACTATTTTTATTGAAATGTAGCAATAAAACACCGAAGTTAAAATTGAGAAAAACAAGTGATTATAAACCTTGTGAACATTAATAAGCATGTTTCATTGAAATAAAAAAATCTAAACTCACAAAAATTTACATGAGAGTAATAAATTTAAGACTGCCATTCTTTACTGTGCAAAGAGTTAAATCTCAAGTGGTTTCAATGCTTTCTTATCAGTATCATTTATGGTTTTTACCTTACTGTTGTTTGGATGATGTAATAGCATGTAGTAGAGCAGTAGTCTGCATGTGTGCTTTTATAATTCCTCCTGGCAATAGAAGGGATTAAAGATATGTTTCAAACTTTCTTTAGTTTTAATCTAATTAATGTCAAATGTAGGACTGAATATCTGCATTGTACAGACACAAACAAGCACAACTAAACTGCAGAGCTTAACCAGTTACCACCTGTCAGCTGAGCTACTGTAACAGAGTATATGTATGCTTTTTGCTGGCCCCAAATGTGGTAAAAGTGATGCTTTTTTTTTTTATACCTTCATTGACCAAGTATTCTTCAGCTCGCCCTGTAAGCAAGCTAAGCCTGTACAGTTACAAACCTCTGCTGTCTCTTACAGATGGCAATTTCCTATGCTGCCTTAGTGCTAGTCTACTCACACTGTTTCAGTGGATACGCTTTTTAAGACAGCTTTTGTCATATATGGATTTGTTATGGAAAATAAATAGTTGAAAGGGCAGTAGATAAGCTCTTAATTTCATAGGAAAGTCTATCGACACTTTGCATTTTCTCATACCTCTGTTTTTCTAATGTATACATTAGAAATACAAAGTGGTTTTGTGTCAAGCTGACAGGTCTCTTAAATGTTCTTTTGGGCTGAATAAGCACTGCTATTTAGGTTTCTGTTGGCTACATGGAATCTTCTGTCAGAAAACTTCTGCTTTTGACTTCTCTTTCAGCAAAGCAATACTGATGACAGGGCTACATGATTCTACTGATGTCTTCATGTTCAATTAAATTCACATCCGAACATCAGCCAGTGTCACTCACTTTTCTACGTTTTTTATAGTTTGGAATATTTTGCACTTCGTTATAGCCAAAAGCCTTTTAGGTCAGAGAAGATGGTGGAATAACATAAAAACCATCAGAAATTCAGGCTAAGAAAACCACTAAATATTGACTTCTGAAAGCCATTGCTCACATTATTAAATATTACTGATCCTTTGAATGTCTCTTCCTTACTTAGTGCAAAGTCAAGCAATTTGGCTTAAAGAACTTTTGTTGGTGGCTTTGTGTGGGAATGCTGACGCAGTGCCCACATAGTCCTGTTTGTCTCCACTGTGATGCTAATCCTACTCCTCATTTTGTATGATCTATTGATGCTTTTCTGTTCCAGCACAAAGTTGAATGGTTTGTTTCACCTAAGCTCTTCCTTCACTCTGCTGCCTTGTCAAATAGCACTTTAAGCAAGCTTGTTTAACTTTGCACTACAAGGAGTTGCATAGATAGTTTGCGAGGTTGCCTTTTTCTGTCTTGCAGCATTTAGTTGCTACTTACAGCTGAGATGCAGTACTAGAATTTCGACTAAGTTAAATGTAAAGGGATCAGGAGCCAAGAGGATCAAGGAAAAGCTCTGGATTGGGACCAATGTCAGTCCAATCACTCGCCACAGACTTTGTCAGATAAAATATCTGTGTTATGTGCGTGCCTGAGTTTAACAGAACACTATTGTACAAATGAAGAACAGTATGTAGGCTATCCATTATTAATATAATATTAACAAGATAAGCATATTCAAACTGTAAACAGAAAAAATATCCCATTATCTTGGAAAGGACCTTTTAATATTTTTTTACGTATGCTTTTTTTCTTAGCCCAAGCTGCCGCATAAGTCACTGAGTTTTGGAATAGGTAGCAAAATTCCTACTGAGGTCTGTTGCACAGCTGCATGAATACTCAAGGGCTTGGTAACACTTTTACTGAACTTGCTTTTCAACACAAGAAAGGAATTGACAGGGAGGCTTTTTTTTACTTCACAGGGATTAATGAGATTTGATGTCTCTGATGGTGAATAGTGCAGATGTAAATGATTTATTTAGCTTATGGCATTCATTCTGAAATCAGGGAAATCCAGCCTGAGCCATATCAACTCAGACTTGCATGTTCCCGTCATATTTGTCATTTAATTATGTAGATTTTTATTCAGCATGTCAGCAACATTATCTACCTAAGCAAACTTCAGAGATCAGTATATATGTTCTAGTACGCCTGAAATTAAAGCAAGTAGACCCTGGTATGAGATGAAAGTATCTGTTGTCTCCTGTGAGCAGTAAAAGCATGTTCTGGTATTCAGCAAAGCATGTCCCATCACCTTAGAGATGCAGGTTCTGTACTTTTACAATCTGATACTGATTTCTCCTGCCTCCAACTTTCTTCAAGTGTCTGCACCTAAGATCATATTTTGCGAGCCTTGGAATTGATAAAATATTAAGCCTTCGGCAGCTGGCACTTAGAAGAGAAACTGCATGGAACGTATCAGAAAAGCACTGGACAGGTCCCTGTTCAGGAACGGAGAATTCTTCAGGAAAAAGTATTTTATAGAAGCATAGAGTTGCTTTCTGACAGGCTAGCTGGTGGTGTAAGGAGTGCTGTGTCTCTTTTTCAGTCCTCTAGTCCTTGTTTGGTTTTCTGTCATCCTTTATTTTCTAGTTTTTTTTCCCCTCACTTCACTCTGCCAATAGCATTTAACCTTTTCCAGTCTTTTATTAGTTGCTCTGGCAGTCTTGGTCTCTCTAGGATGAATAAGCCCTCCTTATCCTAGCACCTGAAATCAGTGGAGTTCTTGAAATTAAGTGAAAGCATAATTTAACTGGAAGACTGATGTAGGAGCAGATAGGCAGAGTAAGTTCACTTAAATTGCAATAGGTATTTACCTTATAGCTAGAAGTAGGACAGGAAATTGTTATCTGACAGTTAAACACTTGACACTTCATAGTAATGGTACAAGGCTTCTTCAGTGCATTTTGCATAAGAAAAAAGGATTACGGTTTTGATTATATTAGCCTTTACTAACTGTGGGGACTTGGTTTGTTTTCTTCATGTTTGAACTGGAAAATCAGTAGAGTAATGCAGGTGTTTGCTTTTGGGTCAGAGATGGGAAAGGCAAGGGAGATTACCCATAAGGTGTTATTGGCTTAAGGGAACAACATCTACCACCATTTGAAAAAAACTTTGATGCTGTTGTAGCTGTGCAAAGACATTTTTATTTATTCAAAAGCAGTTCTGCTGTTATCAGTATATGCCAGGAAGGTTTGTAGCATTTGGGTCATCAAAGGCAAACTGATCAATCAAACGTATGTAACAAAAAAAAGTGAGAGAACTAAGGTGTCTACAATCTATTACAGGGGAATCTTAGGAAAGGTTTTGCAGGAATTCTGTATAGCTGAGAAGTCTTGAATCCTATGGCCTACTTTTCACAGATTCAAAAAGAACTGATCTAGATAAAGGTCCTTGTGAGAAATGTGATCTAGATTTACATTCAAAATGGCGAAAGTGGGACATGGGTTCATATTTTTTCAGATTCTTTGATATGATCCTGCTATACTTAACAGGAATCTTGTTCTTGCATGTAATAGAAGGAATTCACAATTGTGATGAAATTTGTGTCGAATTCAAGCTTGTGGCTAATTTTGGTCTATATTTCAGGACCTCCCACAGTTTTCTAAGAAAAGGAAAAGAAGAAGAAAAAAGGGGTGATATATAATTATGGCTATCTTAATGTTTCAGTTTGCGGAGGTTTTTTTACATTTCAGATGCAAATAAGCCTGTGTAGGCTATACACAAAGCACTTCTGATGTAGAATGAGATATTTTAGTCCTTTGATACCAAGTCAGCTGATTGACAAATTTGGAGCTGCTTCCATGATCACAGTAACAAATCTGGAATGAAGCTACATAAATTGCAGTGAGACTTATAGAATACATATGTTTTTTTCCATTGAGTATGAAAATCTCTGTTTTCTGTGTTTCATCTCATATTGGTCATTCTATATACTGAACAGGATTTCTACTTCAACTTCTAGAGCCTAGCTAAGGAAATATGTCACAGCTGTCCATAAATGATTTCATTTGGACTTGTATTATTTTGGTTGACAAGAATGGAATTTGCATTGAAAAAAACAGGAGAATACTGAAGAGAACTGCTTATTTTGTTAGGTTTTTTTTATGCTGATCCCTTAGGAGGTTTCCTACTTTCTTAGCCAAATTCATTTTGTCAGAGGTCTATGCACTGACCCTATTCTGTCTTGAGTCTGGTTTAGAACTTCAGTGAGCTTTCCTCCAGGTTTATACTGTCTTTGCTTTGCTGACATAGAGCAGTAGTCTAATCCAAATGTCTCGTGTAATCTAAATCAAGGGTTCTTTTATCCCTGTTATTTTTCCAAAATCTAATGATTTTTCACATAAAATAGTTTCAAAACAAGTGTTGTTTTTGTTTAAGAGATTAAGAACATGGACAAGGCAAGGCTTATCTTTTCCAGAATATGATTGTTTGTATGCAGCTATGATTCTCTAACTACTCTGCAAAAGTAATTTGGAAAGAAAAGTACCGGAGCAGTATGTGTTTACTAACTTACTGCTTGCTTAGGCACTCCTAGGAAAATTCCTTTCATAGAAACAAGTATTACTTGTGTGAACGTAACTTGTAGTATTCATCTCTGCAGAGAATGTCTACTGTAAATAAAGGCTAAACAATATAATTTTGATTTACTGTCAATAAATACCTTCTCATCCTTTTTTATCTTTTATGTTAAAGGAATACTTGAGAAGACACGAAGTAAAAAAGCTGCTCTCTGCATGTCATGAGCACCAAGTTTTAGTCTGAAAGAAATCTTGAAGGCAAAGGAACTTAATCTAGATACTACTAGCATTAGTAGAACAGGTTTGATTTTTATTTACTCCAAAGAAAGTTTAAGTTTACGACCTGAAATTGGTTCATAATTTTGGAGATTTTGAAGTTCCCTACTTAGCTTTACAAAAAAACTTAAGCCTTTTTAAGTTGTTGGCTGAGAGATATGTCTAGATTGTCTCAAAATAAACTGATTAAATAAGATGAAAAACCTGTGATCCATGGTTTGATTTGACTTGAACCTGTGTATTGTGAACTACAGGAAATGGCTCTAGCTTTTTTGTGGGTCTGTTTTATTTTATTGTATAAGTATATGATGTCTGACCAAAAAATTCTATCCTGGTCTGAAAAAGTCTTTCCCATTTTACTTATATGCTCTGGAAATTATTTGATTCAATGAATCAGTATTTTCTGATACAAAGTCAGAGAATTCCTATCTTTTTATCATCTTGAGAATTTTTGTGGGAGATTCCATTACAGCAGGTGTGCTGAATTTGTAGACTGAGGCAAGAAGGTGACATTGAGGGTTAAATGAGAGTGGCTTAATGTGAGGGACAGCTGGAAAAAGGTGGATGAGTCTGAGGGAATAGCCAATTGTGATGTTTGCCACAAGCAGCGGGAGGAAAAGCATCTATCTAAACAATAAAAGTCTAATAATGAAAGATATTTGCGTACTACACTTCTGTGTGACTCTGTAAAGATGTGAAATGCCGTGTAATTGCTATGATTTATTAATGCATTCGTATACTTTTGTAATAGCTCTAGTATTTTCTAGTAACAACCAATATATTTATAAATGCAATGTTGGCAAAGCTGTTTTAGTCAACCAACCGCTTCTAAATTTATATAATTTTGACACATTATTTTAGCATGCACTTTAGAGTTTTCTGCATATAAAAAGCTCCTAATTTCTTTTAAATGGGACCCTAAGGAATTCGGTCTCAGGAACAAGATTATTTAATGGCTTACTGAGTTGCTAACACACGCTGTTTTATAGCTACTTGAAAGTAATACATGATTTGCCTTCTCCTTTATGGGATGGATTACAGTTGTTTTCTTTTGTGGGACTCAAGGTTTAACAAGCAGAGCTATGAATAGGGTGTCTTCTCCCATCAGAAAATGGAAGTTCTTCAAGCAAGATCAAATGTTCAGTCTGCATAGCCTAACTGGACTTGCTTTACACAGTTTTCTCGATGGAACCTAATGGATTTGAAATCTGCTTTCCATTTCTCAAGCCCAGCCAGTTTAGCTTGGCACCATGTGCTGCTGTGGCAGCTGGAGAGTTTGCTCTGAATTCCCCAACAGCTTCGTAGCAAATTCGCTCTAATCAAAACTTTGGTCACAGCACAGAGGAAAGAGGCAACTCTTCAGTATCTTGTTTACTGCTGTGTTAAATTTAAATAGAAGTAAATTTAATAACAAAATATTTTGAGACGAAGAAATTGAGACAAAATAGTATTTCTATTTTCAACACTAGCAATATTGACATAAGTCTGATGAACACATTTGCCAGGTGTTTCTGGTAACTTTTGTTTTCATATTTATTTTTAGTAACTCTGGTAACTCATTTTTGTGACATGTTAAATCTTGTTTTTCCTCTCTAATATTTACTGGAAAATGTGGTTCTGTATTTCTAATTTTAATCTCATTGCTAACTCATTCTGTGGTAGAGAAGAACTCTCTCTCTTCCCTGACAGATCTCCTCTTGTATCCAAATTTATACACACTTTCGTTTTTCTCTTGAAAAATAGATTGATGTTGACTAAAACAATTTACAAATAATTCTTTGGTCTGTGTTTTATGTTTTTTCTGGGGAGAAGGGGTGGCAGTGAGTGAACAAAAGCTTAAATACTATCTCATGTTGGATGGTTGGTTTTAAAGGGATCTTAACCTAGGGATTTAAATGGAAGCACATTATCTGTAGCTTTAAAAGGTGTATTGGAGTTGAGGTTTGACTCTTAGCTTGATAATACATAATAGGCTTAGCAGAGTTGAATTCAGGGAAAAAATCCAGAAGCCTATGTCTCTCCTTTTAAATGTTTTAAATTATGAGCCCTATTTCTTTTTACATAAAGGTTGAAATGGGAAAAGAATTGAGTATAGATGGAAAACTAGATTTTGACTGTAAATCAAGGTATTTTTTTTGTTTCTTCCCCTCTGTTCAAGACACTAAATACTCAACTACATCTGCTACATGATGCTTTGATTGCTTGCTCAGTTTCAAAATAGGTTAAAAAGGATGTTGGGGAGAATGGGATGTGAAATGTATTCCTAATTATTTCTGAAATGTGAAAAGTAGAAACCACTAGAAAACCTCAGCCTGACTTGTCAGCTAGCATGTTAGAGGAAAGGAACAATGCTAAGAAATATTTGCAGTACACATTCTCTTGTTTGAATTTTTATTTTCTTAATTCTCAAGCTGGTTGACAAAACTGAGGAAGATTTTTGGGTTGATAGGCATGGCAGATGTAGGGCGATCTATTCACCAGCTGTACGCCATTATAAGTTGATAATTCTAGGCAGATTAGTCTAAAGGAACAAAAGGGCTGTGAAGTGCTAATTGCACTTAAGGACACCTGCTCACACTCGCAAATAACTTCGGTATGTTCCCGTTTATGCAATGACTCTGTTGCTGTCATTTCAGTTGCTGCTATGCAAGTGTAACAAAATAGCATCAGATAATGTTGGATTGCTATTTAATGCTATCTGACATGATGTCATCTGACATGATCACCTTTGGGCAAATGAGAATTTTCACTGTTGCTCTTAGCTTCAAAATAAAAATTCATCCTGTGTATGTGCTCTACTTGCCAAGTTCTCTCTTTAATCTGAGTTAATAGTCCCTTCATGTATAGCACACTAACCATTCCCTTTCAGAGGCATTGAAGATATAGCCAAAAGTTAATGCATCTAAATTACATAATAATTTTTCAGTGTACAAAAATGACCTTACTGAAATGGGATGAGTAAAAAGCCTACTTTACGTAGTATGCTCAACCCCAGTTGCTTGCATAGTGCTCAGTGGTTGGCATGGCACCTCAGGATGGGGTCCAAAGAGGCCAGTTATCTGACCAGAGAAGGCTCCTTGGAGCTATCTGTGCAAGGATGCAGAGGGGTTTGAAAGTCAGTGCCCCTCTGAGATTTCAGCTGCTCTCCAGTGTGAAGAAAATAGCCTCCACCTCCTGCAAGATTGCCTTACTTGAAGGCTGATATCCTTTCTTCCAAAGAAGGAGTTCTTGAACTCTTTCCTTTTGAAGATGGTGTTGGAGGAAGAGCAGTACATTAAGGATTAAAGCACTGTTCCAGAGCAGAGGAGACCTCGCTCCTATGCCTGCTAGTGGTGTTCAAACCAACACCTCCTGAACTCTGGGGAGTGTGCTAAACACAAAGGTATAACCATTCTGCCTTGGTGCTGAGCTGGGATAAAGAAGGTGCCATTTGCTTTCTTTATGTATTTATATCTTAGGAACATTTCTCCTATATGTATTACTTTATAAATCGCTTGAAAATTAGGCTGAAGATAGCTTGAAGGCACTTGGCAGTGCCTTAGCTTCATAATAAATTATTTTTAAGAAAAGAGATGATATTGCAGGTGATTTTAATAAATGTCAGTGAGGGGACAGCATTGCGACAGAGGGGCTTTCAAACTCTTGAGAAAACTGCTTCACCCTACTGAAATATTGATGTAGGATACCTGATGATTTTTCTGCACTGTGCAAAGATTTGCAGACAGCTCTCCGGGGCTGATTACCTTTCCTGCCCCCGTTAGCGTAAGTAAAAGCTTTCCTTACTGACGATTATCATGTTCGCATCAGTGTGATGATACTTGGAGCCTCTGGTACGCTAGACTATTGCAAGTTTTCACTGATGAAGTGGTGGAGAAACTGGTTAGCTTGCAGGTGGGTGGTCTCGAAACACTCCTCTGTGTCACTAGGATCGATTTGTCTAGGAGGAAAAGAAACAGTATCCAGAGCTTTCTTTGGAGTATTCTGATACTATTTTTGCAGCAGTCCTTCAACTGTTTTATATATTTCAGGGTCAAGAACATTTAGCTTGTGGCTTTGTGGGCAGAGGGCTCTTTGGCTTTTGTTTGTACAATGCCTTGTGAAATGGTACAATGGTTATTCTAAAATGATAAAAAGCACTAGCCAGTTTGGACCTTCAGACTCACTCGCTCTATAAATGGAACTGTGAATAATTAGAGCTTTATAAATCGTTTCTCAAGAAAAACAATTGTCAAAAGAATAAATGTGGGGAAGAGTGGTAGAATATTCAAGTGCACATTTTTCATTTCTTTAGAAGCTATGATTAATAGTTAGCCCACAGAATCTTTTATATCTGTTCCTGGCCTGAAAAAAGCACAAGTCATCAGTGTTGTCTGAAGCCATTTGAATTATAAAAACTGAACTTTGAAGTTTACAAGACAAATGAACTTTACTTTTTAAATTGATTCAGTCTGACCTTGTTCTTGTGTTTAGCCACTGACTGCAGTGTCAGGGAAACTGGATACAGTGTTTGCTTCTAGAGTCACACAATGAATTTAGTAGAATTAGGTAGAAATTTGGTTGGGTATTTCAGTATTAATCACAAACTTACAACTCCTGGTGTTTTTCTCCATTTTTTTCCCCTTGTTTGATATGCTGAGCTGTTCGCATCGACACTAGCCAGAAAGTTGAGTTTCAGTTGCCTTTTTATCCCCTTAGGGATTTGCTATTGATAGATAAAAATGAAAGAAATATCTTTTTAACTATTTTTTTTTTTTAATTTCTAGCTATTCCAGAAAGGCTCAAGGGATTTGATTTAAAGTCTGAAAAAAGTGACATTAGGCCAAAAATTTCCAGGTTCAACCATGAAGTATAGTTTAGAGAAAGACAATATATAGTATAAGCTCACACACAAGCTGAGTAGGAACTTATTTCTCTTCATTAAAATCAAGATACTATGTTTATAGTCTTACACTTGATTCGGAGACTGAATTTCCTTCCTGATGAAATCACTGGGATTTGGCAACTATTTGCAATTTCTTATCCAGCTCTGTAATATTCAGAGCTGTATCAAAGTAATTAAAAATAAGTATGTGTCTGAGGCTTAAGTGCTGGTATGAATACCTGAGAGCATGCACCCATTCAAAGTGAAAAACAGGTCATTAAAAAACATTCTTTACACCAAATTGTTGTTTATCTTGTACTAGTGTCAGTTTTGTAAATCTTATTATTTCTATAAACTTCGATAAGCACATGGAGCATTCTGCTATCAGAATGTATTCATCACTTGCTCTATACACAGATGTTTTCCTCATCACTCAAAAGAAAAACAATTCCAGTAACTGGTAGACCTTTATTCTCAGCTGCAGAAAACCTAAAATATTGTAAGCTGGATACCTGATTGATTTCCCTCTATAGTTTGTTGATTTTTGTAAAATAAATGTGCCCTTTGGGAAAGGTGCTGTCTGCTTAATGCATTTGGAAAGAATTATGAATCGCAGCATCTCTAAGTGTGTTCAGGTTAGATTGGTCCTATACGTAGCAGTTTCTAGTTTAAAGAATTTACAGAAATCTTTTCTCAGTTTTGGTTTCCAAGCATTGCCTCTTTATATCTTTCCCTCAAAGCCCCATGTGAGTTATGACTTCTGAAAAGAAAACAAATTATTAGAAATGGGTAAAAAACATAACTTCCACTCCCAACCTCATAAATTCTGTTCTTCCCCATCTTCCTCCAGGATCAGTTCTCTCATAGGCCTGATTTTCTGTTTTCATTTTGGCTGATTTATTCCTTGTGCTCTAGTTCGTGTGGTTTGCTGACCAAACTGACTCCCAAACCAATGTCATTGCCCAACTTGGACAAAAATGGTGGGCCCTGATTACCTCAAAAGTCAGCATTTGTCCTTGGTTGATACAGAACCCACAAGGCTGAGCCGGCAAGTCCTGTGGCTGTGCAAACACAGACAGGAAAATGGGCTGGGAAAGTCAAGGTAGAGGAGAGAAGACTGAGCCTCTGTCCTCTTCTATGTTCATGAAAAACAACAGTTACTGTCTTTGGTACTGATCCCACCTCTTGTTCCCTTTACACCAGGTTTTCCCACAATTTCCAAAAGTCCAAATCTTGGTTTACCTGTCTTCCTGCAGTATTTAGGGTCAAGACACCACTCTTTTTAGCACAGCAGAATCAGAACCAGGCGTAACTTCTGGCTGCCACAATACATAGTCCCCTGACGTAGAAAAAAAATCTAGAAAATCACCAGCAGGTAAAAGAAGTCAACAACTCCTGGCTCAGAGAGACATTCACAATGGAGAAACTGCAACATTCTTCACTCTCCACCCCTTTGCCCTAGTCTAGGGAAGCTGAGACACTGCTTTCAATTTTTTCTACTTTTTAGCTACTTTTTTTCTTACTTATATTTTTTTCTAATGCTTTGCAATGCCGTTTGGATTCTTCTCTACTCCCTAAGGGGTTTTGAGACACAGTTTGAAAAATACTGCTTACCCCAACTGTTTGTCACTGTGGGAGCAGAGTAGCCACCCTGGGGCTAGCTATGTTTGTCTGTCATGGACCTCTGAGTTCATGAAACTCAAAATGTCCTTGAACAGAATCTATGTAGAGGTACACCCGCATCAAGAACAGGAAAGAAATCTGGAGGAAAAAAAATCAATTTAACCTGATGGCCACTGTTGTTTATGTCAAAGGAAAGGAAAGACCAATATTTGTTAAGGACACAAGCTCACAAATGCTGTCTCATGTGAATGGCAAACCAGTTTCTTGATTCAATTCTTTCTCTACTTAGTAGGCTATATTTAGGGTATTTCTGCTTTTCTTGACCCTTCCCCTAGCTGTAGGTTTTCTAAAGCCTTCTCTCTTATTTTCTTTCTCTGAATAAAATAGAAATTGATTTCATTTCCAGCATCTCCAGACATTCCCAGGGCTGACTTTGCATTAACAAGACAGATGTATTATACAGAAGAAACTTCAGAATGAATACAGATGCATGAAACACTTCCTGTCACGCAGGAGCCCCTTATGCCTGGAAGAGTCGTCTCTCTTTTTTTTTTCCAGCCAAACTAACAGTCCTTTAAAATTCTGAAATATGCCATTAAGTAGTCTAATTCTCTCTAGTTTCTGTCTTGGCCTGGGGTCAAAACAGAAATGTCATTGGACTGGCTTTTCTCAAGGTACTTAACATTTCAGTTTAGTGGACTCATGAAACTTGATAAGATACATGTGTTTTAATGGGTATCCAAATTAAACCTTAATTCAGTATCCTTTAAGCTATGGAAAAAAGTCCTGGAAGTTTGTAAGATTCAGAAAAGCATAACCTT
>VYXH01007105.1:0-36128 GCA_013397275.1 Burhinus bistriatus | reverse complement strand
TTTTAGTTTCAATTATTCAAGAAGTCTCAGTCTTTTGCTTTTTAGTATTTGGGTTTTTTGGTCTGTGTCCCCCCCCCCTCCAGAAAAAGGTTATTTTAAAGAGAAACATTTCCCTTTTCAGTATATTCCTCCTTGTGTTGATCATGCATGCAGAACTCTTTTTAAAATTCTGTGAATGAAATCTCCAGTATTGAGTATCCAACATTTCTCTAAAATGCATGATTCTATGAGCTGTTTAGTAGTGTCTATTGTATGATGAATGTGTGTTCTAAGAGTTTGCTTTTCAGTTTCTTGCTCTTTGGAGCAGATAACGCTTTCTTTGTTCTCCTTGTAAAACAGTCTTATACACATACATGTAAGTTATCCTGTAATAAGTATTTTAAGTTTTTCATTGTATAGCATTCTTAATACAAATCGAAGACAGGTAAGACATCAGTAGATTTTTTCTTTCTTTCTTTTTTTTTAAAATAGGAATTGCTGTGCTTCTTAGTTCTTTTGATTTGGAGAAAATTAGAAATAGTAATTGATTCTTTTCCTGACATATCTGAAGTAAGAATTGATTTTGAGGCGAGCTCTCTCAAGCTACAAGTACCATATTGCCCCATCACTTGAAAATGTTGAAGGTGTTCTGGTATATTCTACTCTGTCATGAGGAAAATTAAATGCAATTGCCCACTTTGAGGCTTAAGAAATACTACAAGTGAGGTTCAACATGTACAGCAGCAGATGTATCTAAGGATAGTCCTTAGAACAGATGCACTTTCAAAAAAAAAAAAAAGAAACCTATGATTTTATCAAGAGTTGGATAAAACTCCACTGAAGTCAACAAAATATTTCTATGCAACTCATTAGGACATCAAGGTCAGGCCTTCACAGAAGCACTTCAATTTCTGGCATGCCAAGAAAAGCTCAGAGGGACCTTGTTCTGCTCAGTTAGACTTAACGGGTAATGACTAGCTCTCTTGTTTTGCAGCCAGATGTTTGCAGAAGGCACGTATTACAGAAATTTAGTGTTCTAGTGGGATAAAAAAGTTGCTATGTCGCACATGATCCATTCCAGGACATCAGTGCTTTCCACAGTATGCATAGATATAATTGATACTTTCTACAGTTCTGGTATTTGTGACATGGTAGGTTAGAGGCTGAATACGTCTTTACTTCTGGCCTTGCAGAATATGCCAACAATAAAGAGAGGGAAACGAGAGGGTCAGGGCCCTGGGGAGTCCTCTGTAGAAAAGTTGCTGAGAAGCTGTTTTGTTAGCTAGATGAGAGAAAGCAATGGAGCAGCAAGTGCTAGAAGCAAAGCAAAAGCACTGGAGACTATAGTATTGAAATCCTTCACTCTTGCTTAAAAGCATCTGTGCATACCTAATAGTCATGACAGAAAATACTTGCAAGGGTAGTGTCCTCAGAAAAGAAGATTTGATATCAGTGTAGATAATTGATCTGAGATCAATTGCAGTTGGTTTTCCTCTCTCCGTACAAGCAGTTTTTCTTTTATCTATTGTTGAAAAGCGAAATGCTGGTTTGGGGTATTCAGTTAATTCTGGCACTAAAAGCTTACCATATGGCAAATCTGTCCACTGAATCACAGTTTTCATTCCCTGCTACAGTACTCTCACAATAGGTATTTTAAAAATTCAGTATTATTCTGTTATTTATCCTGAACAGCATTTTATTGTATTGTTGTGGTAGTTTAAAAGAAAAGCTGTGCTGTGGATATGTCTTATAATTAATAAAAAGTCTAATTTTTTAACAGCACGGTAGTAAGACTTCTGCCTTGCTCATTTCAGTACTAGTTAATGGTACTAGTTTTGCAGTACTAAACTTAATGAGTAATAAGCAGCAAGGAATTGAGACTTCTATAAATATGTAGATCTAAGACATCTGGTTCCTCAGCCTGGAAGAAAATGAGCATAGAAGACTTGAAAATTACTTATCCTTGAAGAACAAGTTTTTCAGAGGAGGCAGGGAATTTTCACGCTCCAGAGGCATAAAAGAGAGTTTAGAGGATTTATTATGAAAAATATCTCAATAAATAAGCCTTCTATGTATACTAAATTATTTCAAAACTGTTTACACATAAGGAAATCTCTTGTGGATGCACCGTTTGCTTCAAATCTCCTTGATGGAAATCTTGATATCTTGAGGCCTAAAATCCCACTATTGTGCTGCAGCTTTATTGTTTACAGGGAAGTCTAATGGTGACCAAAACCCAACCTTTTATTTAAAGAAGCCAACGTGCAGATAACACAAGGTAGAAGACGGTGCAACCTTTACACAGCAGAGCAACTTGCTTTTCATTAGTAGCATGCAGAAAATATTCACTATAGTATGTTTCCTTAATTTAACAGTTTTCCCAGACATTAAGTGAAAGAGGTGTGCTTTATGGACTGTAAAGCTCAGTGTCTGTGTCTTGAAAGGGTAAATCTGTGATTTTTTTTATTTTATTTTTATATCATTTGGTTCCCATTGCTTCTAAAGTACATTGTTCCTTATGGGTATCTTTTTTTTTTTTTTTTTTTGTGAATATCACTACTGGATATAATACTTAGCCACAAGAATATCTAGATAAAGCAAAGTGGCTTTTGAGATATGGCTTTATGCACCCCTCTGAAATTAGGAATATACACTTACAAAGTGTGTGCTAGGTTTGAAATGAAATATCAACACTTTAGAGAAACTAGGAATAGCTACTTTCTGTAGAAATGAGAAATTCTAGGAAAAAGCTTAAATGGTTCGGTTCCAGATCATATCAAGACAGATGTCAAATATGGCAGTTAATCAAAAGCAAAACATTAGTAAAGCAGATGCATGGATAGAACTTAAATCACAATGGCTGATCATATTTGCTCTCTGCCTGTTAGAAAGCTGTTTTCTCTCATTCTCATTTCTTCTGTACCTTCTTGTTTGAAAAAAAAAATATTCTTCATTCAAATACTTTTACTGAAAACATTTCTGTAAAGTCTTGGACAATGAGACTGGATGGTTTATGTAAACTGGCAAGGGAGGAGAGAGAGGGGAGTTGGAATCATTTACTTAAAGTATGTTCAGGTTTGAGTCCTTGACTGGTGATCTTATGACCTTGCCTTATATCATAGTCTTTGAATATGCTATCAGTAATCAGAAACAAAATATAACTTTAGAATAAGCTACGCTTTACAAACCGCTATACTCTGTAGGGAGAAGAAAGCCTGAAGCGTAACCTGCTGTTATTCAATGTTTTTCAGTTAAACTTCCACTTACAGGGTTAATTCATCACTGCAGTCTGAATCCCTAAATTTATAATGCATTTGGGGGGAGGCGCAGAATTGGATGATAAACAGAATTGGGGGCGTTTCTTTTGGCAGCTACCTATATTCATCTTGAAGTCTTTTCAAGTGAGTGTTCTGCTTCTGATCTTGAATCTAAAGCCAAGTAACAGAGTAGTAATATATAAGTTTTGCAATAGTTGTGGCCAAACATTTTTATGTCAAATAATATTCATGTTAATAGTGTTTATTTATACATCTGCCATTGAGGCTATATTATGAGAATTGTGTATGAATCAGTGAAGCAATTCCTGCCAAAGTATTTTTCAGATTAATGTTGAGGAGATCAGCATCTTATTTCAAAGGTTTCAAACAGCAGAAAAGAAAGGATTACACAGAATAAAGGAAAGATTCAAAATTTTGTAAAGGCTGAAATGAAACCTCTTTGTTTCCACAGAAACATGATAGTGGTTATAATACAGCAGTTTAGAAAGCAAGGACTGCTGGACTATAAGAAACAAAGGAAACTGGAAATAACCACAGAATATAGAACTGATAGTGAAATAATTATATAGAGCTTCAGTATAAATTTTAGGATACAAGAGTGTCAGTCAAACATTTAGCAATGTAATGTGTGCTTGAACAGGAAAAAATGCAGACAGCAGCACAATAATAAACCAACACACTGATTCATGTTATGCTTGTAAGCACTAATTAAATTTGTGTGAACAGCCTATTTGGGTATCATTATGTGCTAAATCATGAATTTGTCTTGTTGGGATAATATGATGATTTCTAGATGCAAAAGGCTAAATAAAGGCTGTGATTCTTCTGTTGGGAGAAAATAAAATCCTCAAGGAGCCTCAAATCCAAACCACCATTCTTAATTGGGTGAGTCTGAAACCAAATAGAAGTGAGAGACTATTATTGAGTAATTAAAGGTTTGCCTGGAAGTGTAAGGATAGAATTAATGAAAACAAATTATATTCCTTTGTATTAGAAGTAACTTCAGCAGGAATACTATAGAATAAGGGATAGATAAAGGAATGAGATGAGTAGAGGTTATCTGAAATAACCAGGAGATTGCAGTACAGCTCTCAGAGGACAGTACCAACCCTTTTCCTTTAGATTTGCAGAAGTTGATGAAACATTCAAAACACCATGCAGGGTTCTAAATTCTCCAGCTAGGAGAACCAGCTTTATCCATGGCCAAGAGGGACTCTGAGCTCTTGGTTCCAACCTCCTAATTTGGGTAATTTAAAGTAGGTATCTAAGTTGAATGATGTGATTATCTAGTTTTGTTTCACCTTCTGTTTTCCCAGAATCTTCTTCAAATAATAGCTAATTACTTATCGGTGAGTCAGGAAATTCATAATAATTCAATATTTTTTTTGTTATTTGCTTATGATTTTATGCAAGGATACATAAGTAGGTAGGGAATTGTTTTTAATTTCCAAGTTGTTTATTTTTTTTAAAGAGAGATCTGCATGGATTTTTGAGGAACTCTGCAGGACAGGAGTGTCAGTAGGATTATGACACTGAAGCAAGATCTAAGTTAAATAAAAAGGAAGATAAATAATTTCTTTTAAGTAGACTTTTGAAATTGGATGAGCTTGATTTCCCTTTTTTGGCTGGTGAAACGCACTACTTTGATCAGAGCATGCAAATAGTAAGATATGCTGCAGGAAAAGATTTATGTGATTAGCATGGCTTCCTCAATTTAAAAGACAATGATACCAACGACTTGTACGTCTCTTGTAATATCTCTCCTGATTTTACTTCAGGACAAGCACAATATGAGTGACAATGTTGCATGTGAGCTGTTATGTACAACAGCGCTCTGAAAGCTCTACCTTAAAACACTCAGGGGTGAATTTACTCATGTAAAAGTTAATGAAAATCATATGCGTGAGGATTTGGGTATGACTTGGCAAACTGTTCATGTATCCATCCATCAAAGATCTTTAATAGAATTTTGATCACTTTAAGTGGAAAATAACAAAGCCGGGGGGTTGTTCCTAGTTTTTCTCAAGATTCAAAGTGTGGCAGGTAATGTATTGCTGAGACAACCTATGAATGCATAGCTCCTGAAGCCTGAAGATGCGCCCAGAAAGCACAAAGTGGCAATATCAGACATACACAACTCAGGGAAATAAAACTTTACATGTCCCCAGCCTGTAGTGAGATTAGAAAAGAAGAAAAAAAAGAAAGAACACAACAAAGCACCAAAAACCACAACAACCAAACCAACCAACCAACCAAAAACACCTGGAACAGAAAAATGAGGAGGTAAAGCTCAAACTATATCACAAAAATGTAAATTTTTCAGTCAACTGTTATTTGGTAAACCAAAATCAAGAAAGAGGTGATTAGATATCCTTTTAAGATGGGGATGTTAGAGGAGAAACACCACCAAAAAAAGATTTTATTCTTTCCCAATAGAATAGACTGACTTATGCTTGTTTGAGGAGTATGGCAGTCATAAATCACTAAAATCCTGTTAGGAAAGGAAGTTTTACTGCCCAACTTAACCCAAGGAAAATAAAATGCCATAGTGGCAGAGTGCACCAATTCCTTTGTCAGGCACTAATTCCAAAACCACAAGACCAGTTCTTTTCAGTAGGTACCAAAACTTTGAGGCTGAATATGCTTGTATGGTCTATGCTTACTACCTATGTAGAAAGCGCATTCATTTTTTTTCATGATGGTGTTGCTCCTTGGCATAATCCCGTAAGTGAACAAAATTGAAAGCATGCTTCGAATGAAATTTAAGCCTAAATGTTTATTGAAATTTTTCTGTCCTGCATTTATTCAGTGTAAATCCTAGAGAAACTTTAAAGCAGAGATGTTTAAATTGAAGATAATTCCAACTTCCAGGCATTTTCCTATGAAATGGTGGTATGTGTTCATGCTGCTGTTCTCTTGATTAAACATGGTTTCAGAAAGATGAAAAAATTTCCCAAAACATCTGATAAAAGAGTATTTCAGTAGAACTGTTGCCAAAAGCAGACACTAAGGCTATCAAGTGTGAAATGAAAATTAGAAAGTCACTGGACGTTGATTTGAATTAACTTATAATGACCTGGTTTATGTTTCTGGTCTCTGGAAAGATGATTAGAACATAAAAACAACTTTCTGTGAAGGACATAGGACTATTAATGAACTAGTCATCCGAACATGAGCAGTAAATGTCTTTAAGGTCCTCGGAAAATAATTATCCTGCTAAGATGCTGCAGTAGGCACTGGAATGGCGTGCAAAGTCCAGAGGATCCTAAAAAGGGAACGCTTCAATTTCAGAAGGAAGCACAGTGGCATAACTGAATCAAAAAGCTTTTGCAGCTTTTAAAAGTGTACCTTAATTATAAACACAAGAGAAAGCAGCATGTGGTATTGTGGATTATATGAACTTGGTGCCTCTGCAAAGTAACTGAAGGTCAGGTTGCAGGAGAAATGCAAGGAAGTTCAGTGTTTTTCCATTTGAAGTGTCTTGGGTGCCCCATATAGACAGTTGTGTTGTCAGTGGAGCTGTAACAATTTGTATGTATGAAGACCTGTTTTGTTATTCTACTTGACAGCACATTATTCTTTGAAAAATACATTGTAGGAAGTGAAATGTAAAACCTGAGAATGGTTCTGCGCTCCCGGAAATATCCTCAAGATTTACAAAGGAAACATGTTTATTTATGGGCTGCCCCATTGCATTTCTTTAGTTTCATTACCTTTGCATTTTTTTAAGTTTAGTGATCATAATCACAATTTAACTCCAAAGGCAAAATGTCTAAACCCTTTTTTCCATAGTATCCTAGCTTTGAGATGAAAATGGTCTCACGAAATGCAAATGCAACAGTAGAAAATTCAAATGTTGAAATAAACATGTAATACTGATGATTTAGTTGGTTTCAGAGTTAGTTGCTTGGAAGCACTATCAGTTGTATTTGTAGCATCTACTTGGGGGATGTTATCCTATTCATTCTTCAAAAGATTTCATGAACTCAGATTTCACGTAGACCATATATAAGCATTTTAGAATTCCATAGGACGGCTTAATTCTGGGTTAATTCAGTGGATTTAAAGGGGTTTTTTTACAGGTTTTGGAAAAAATCTATACATTCCACACAAGAAAACCCCAATAAATGTTAAAAGGCTTTTTTTATTCTGAAGAAAAGGTGTTATGGTATCTAAGCTGTAGTATATTGTAAAGACAAAAATAATAGCTTTTAAAAGCAAGGCAAACAGTTTTATAGGATTTTTGCATTTAGATTTTGGTATTGAATGTGCTGTCACTAGAAAGGTCTTTATTTGAGAGAAGAAATGTTTGAAACTGATAGCCCCAAACTCTCTAATTGACCCCTGCTAATTATAATATTGTCATTCTACTTTTGTTCTATTCATGAGTTTTATGGTGGAAACAAGTCTTCAGTGTAAATCTCTCCTTGACTGACAGCCCTTCATAATTTGTTCTTTGCGTCTGATTATTGAAGCAGAATAAGAAGTATGAATAGTAAATTATATGAGTTCTAGCTGTTCTAGGATATAGTCTCATCTATCCAATAGGCTGTATTCAGGTAGTTTTGTTTAACACTTTATATCAACATCATATTAAAAGGCTTTTCAGTATGTGGGACCTGATAAAAACCCTTAGTTAGCAACAACAGCTAGAGATTTAATTCCTGTGCACTATACCTCTGAAGACCTTCAGAAAAATTGCATCTAGCTCGCGATTCCCAGTCAGAGCCTCTAATGAAGGAGGTGTAAAAATACAGGAGTATTACTCCAGCTTCATTCTGCAGTGATTCATTAAACCACCCCTTCCTGTGATCATGGTGTCTTCAGTCTAAATAATGTTTTGGGGTTTAGTTGTTATAAAACATACCAGGTTTAAAGTGACAAAGAACTTATAATAGCAGGGAAGCTCTTGTCTCCAACTTAATGAGGTCTGTGCACCTGATATGCCTTTAGCACTCGGGGGTAGAATGGAGGGGAATAGGTAATTTCTTAGTGAAAAGGTGGTATATAACAAACACTCAAAATCTGGATTTAGAATGTTTTTATTCAGGGGTTATTTTTCATGCTTTTCTTCTCTGGGTTCAGATTATGGCTCAGGATGTCTAGCAGAGGTTGACAAATTCATTTTACAGAAGGTGGATGTGACTTAACTGTACCTAAGGTCAGTTAGCTTAACTTAAACTGCTGACGTGCATTAAATGAACTAAACTAGAAGGATTTTTGCATTATTGTGGGGCTCTGCTGTTTTCCACTGCATGCCTCATCTGCGGATGTCATCAGATTGATAAGCAAGTAAATGATGTGCAAGTAATTTTTGTTTTTTTCCACCTGAATAATGCATAAACTGTCTGTAGAGGCTGATATCTAAGACTGCCTTGTGAATATCTGGCCTAAGAATCAAACATCATTTGAAAGAAGACTTCTTTTTCAAAGCTTTTCAGTTGTGCAAACCTCCTGGAAAAGCACATTTGTCTCCAAATAAATGCAAAAATTATAAATATGTATATGTACATTGTAAATACTAGAAAATATATAGGAAATATAGACATAGATATTTGTGTACCAATATATAGTGAGGATGATTTTATACAGTGCAGCATAAGATTCTTAGCCTGCCATTCTAAAAATAAATTACGTAAAAGTGCTATTAGAAAACAGAATTCTCAAAATACAGAAAATTCTTAGTGAAACTATTAAATTCTTTAATTGCTTCCTGATTACAGCAAACTTTTGAATCCCTTTTGAATCCCTAGGAAGAATATCACTGCTTCTCACTCTTCTCAGAATTTCTGGAATCGGCCTGTGCTGCTGTAGGGACCTTGAACTTTGCTGTTAGGTCTTCCCTGCCTGCTTTTTCCTGCTGTAGTACTCTCAGGGATGGACCTGACTGAGCTGAGTGCAGTAACTATCAGTTACCTGGCCCAGTTTGCACTGAAACAAAAAAAAATGTAATAAACAACACAGGGAGAAAAACACTGATATTCTGTAACCAAACAGAATATCTTTATAAAATCATATAAAATCATTCTATGCTTCTATTATCAGTTTGAGCCATAATCTTCAGTTCAGAAATAGTGTGGTACGACTTTAAATGACTTGCATGAAGTCAGCATTGATGTGCATCGACTGCAGCATTCTGGAATCTTGTGGGATATCTCTCACGGATTAATACACAGAAATTGAATGTATTTCCATAGATTTTTGAGAAATCCTATGAATTTAATTGCAAGCTTCTCTGAAGAATAGAGGCTAAATGAAAATGCAAGGATATTGTAGAAAGGCTAAAAAGAAAAATAAATTCCAGATTTTTTTATCACAGACTGCACATGGATGATATTTCCATATATAAGCTTTACTGCAAAATTCTGCAGAGTTTATCTAATCTGAGGCTCACTTGATCATTTTCTGTTTTTTGAGACTTCTTTTAGAATGTGTAATATTTCAGAAATTATATCTTGCATTCAAGACCGGACAACAATGCATTTGTTTCTGATAAATAGGAAAAGAGCACACTGGAATTTTCTTGCTAACAAAATTTCTGTATATGTTCTGGCTGAAACTAGCAAGTCAGGTGCAAAGGTGGGCTGAACAGGTGCAGGGTATTGAAGACCTGTGAGGAGGTAGGCAGGAGGCCTGCCAATGTTGCAGGCATTTTGCCTAGTTGATGTCTCTTTCTTAATGATGGCCAAAAAGCTTAGAGAGATTCTAATTTCTCAAAATTGAAATTTGCAACAGTTTAAAAATCTGTGCTCTATAATTCTCCACTTCTCTTTTTGTTGATCTCTTTCTCTTTTGAAAGATAGTAGAATAATAGCAAGTTTAACTCTTCAGATGTTTATTTAGGAGTACAAGATTGCAAAGTATAAGAAACAAATGCCATCCTAGATGCATCTGATGGTTTACATCTTATTTCCCACGGTATTAAGTCCTCAATAAAGGCATCTTTGCTTGCATCTGAAGTTCCAAAGTTTTGTTATGGCAAAAATCTAAATAGGAGACAAAACCCTAACATACCTTGAAGAGAATATTTCAGAAAGGTATATTCTCAAAACCAGGTTTCTGTATTAGTACAGTGACAGGGGTGGCAGGGGAGAGGAGGGAGGAGGCAGTATTGTACTTTGGTTTAAGACCAGTAGAACTGACAGTTCCTAGGGGGTCATTGTGCAACATGATGGTCCTTTAAAGACATTCATAGAATCCTCCTGTATTTACTCGTATGATATTTATTTATTTGCTTGCAAAAGCTTCTTTAGGTAATCTCCTTGGATATTTATTTTAAAAATGTATGGGCAACATTTTCATTGTTTAGTGCTGCAGAATTGCATTTAAGTAACAAGCATAATGTTAAAAATAGCAATAAAAAGAACAAACCCAACCATTTCCCCTGCCATTGTAGTCAATATTTTTTACTTGGGCAAAACTGGAATAAATACTGAAGATCGACTATGAAATGAGATCTAGGACCTAAAGGTCCTTGCAGTAAAATCTGAATTCAGTAAAATCTAAATTATGCTCACAAAAACTTCTCTTACTTTCAGAGCTTCTCAGCTTCTCTTGTGCATCCTAAGTGATTTTGTCATGGGAATCTAATTAAGCAACACACCCATTAAAAAGACCATCAGTTCAAACTGAAAAATTACCTTCTATGCAGAAGCTAAGGCTGGTTCAATTTTAAGAAAAACTGCCTGTTACAGTGAAATAGCTGCAAGATATTTGGAGGGAGCATAATACAGGATTTCAGCCAGAAAAACAGTTGGCCACAGCATCAGGTGCATGATATTCCAGAGTTATTGGCCCCTCATAGGAGGGGGAGAAGCACTACTTCAGTATGAAATAACGAAGATGTAGTTTTGGAGAACGATTATGACTGATAATACTCCTGATCTGGTCAGTGGACTATTCCATTATAGATCGTGATAAAAAGTATTTTTCTCATCTTACATGCAATAGATCCATTGCCTCAACATCTTTATTATCTTTCAAGTGTCAGGAGTGCTGTTTGTCTTCCTTAAAGGAGATCTTAGCTACACAGCTCCTGTGCAAGGATTTAATGTAATAGAAGATAACAATTCCTCTGGAAGATTAGGAAAAGTTTATTTCTTCTTAGATTAGTGCAATACACTGTCTTTATCCTGATGCAGGGGAAAAAGGAGGTTTTTAGTTTGAAGATACTATTTTAGCTAGCACAGTGGGGAAAAAAAAAAGGTATACAACCACCTGTGCTTATCTCTTGATAAATTCTTGTCCATGTAAGTTGCTATTTTCTTTTCAGAAGTCAGATTAAATGTGTAGAACAAGAGTTGTAAAAATGTTTTATTTTGGAGGAAGAAAAGCCTAAATCAAAACTCTGTGGTTATTTTTATTGTTATTTATTTATTTTTACTATTATTATTTATTATTATTTTAACAACTTTCTACTTAGCAAAGTTATTTTCTGCTGCCTTATGTCTAAGGGAAAGACAAGCAACAAAGAAACAAGTTATATTACAATGTTGATGATGTACTGGTTTGGGTTTTTTAATCACTCCAGAGAAAATAGCTTCTAAAGGTTTCTTACAACAACTTTAATATAAATAGTATTTTGCTACAAAGTGAAAAAATTAAGAGAAATCATGTTTCTAGAGCTGGAAAACATTATTTAATAAAAGCAGCAATTGTACTCAAAACAATTTTCATTACTGAACCTGCTAAATGTAGCCCAGAATTGTTAACTGAGCACTGGATGTTTTATACTTCTGTATTCATTCAAAAATATGTCATCTGAATGATAATTTTTTGTGATGGATGATATGGTGGCATCATTATTTTATTTTTGTTTGGCTGTTATTTCAGGGAGTGCATTTTACATATTTCTATTTTTTCTGTTTTAAAACAAATTAGTCAAGAAACTTAGAGCTATTGGCAACTGTTATGAGTGACACATAGGAAATATTTGTAGTGGGACCATAACATTGGTAATAACACATTTTGTATTGTAGTCAAGGAGGGGATGGGAAGGGACCCTTGAAGGGAAATATTGCAATGGTTAATGGAAGAACTACCATCCCAGAAAGGATATTAGGAAAAAAACCAAGCAGCATACAGAGAAAGATGTATGTCCCAGAAAGCCATATGTTAAAGGTGAGGGACTATCAGATTTAAGCAATAATTGTCAAAAGATAAACACAATTATATTTTAGGAGGGAAATTAAAACTGATAAAAATGGTCTTTTAGTCATAAGATAAAATGGTGCCTCCATGCTTTGACAACTGAGGATGAGATTAGAGCTGATCAAGATATTGCTCCGGAACTAAAGGAACACATTAACTCAGTTTTTAGTAAGGGTGGTAACACGGGGCAGAAGGATGGAGACAGGATAACTAGTGGAAATGGAAATAACTGTATCTGAAGAAAACGGAAATTAATTCAGTCATAATAAGGATGAAGGGGAGATAGACAATTTCCATTCTAGAATACTGAAATTGCAATGAAACGGGTCTTTGAAAAAATATATTAATAAATATATCAAACTGGATGTAGTATTAGAGAGTGGGTAGCTAACAAATATACTGAGTTAGGAAACTATTGATCTGTTGTTTTGACTTAGAAACTTCTAAGACTATAACAAATACTCCAAGAAAAAAAAAAAGACTTTGAGGTAGGGGCTGAAAAGAAGATTACTAAAGGCTGATAATGCAGACTGTATTTATTGTAGATTGGATAGAAAAATAAAAGTACAGAACTCATGCCAAGAAAGTCGACCTGTGTTTGCCAGCTGAGATTGACTTACACCTAATATCATCAGCATACAATTTGTACAAAAAATTTCATGACCTAAGTAATGCATTCTTCCATGTGTACATTCTCCCTAAGGCAATTACTTCTATGTCTTTTAAACTATTTTAAACTAAAGAAGAAATAGGGAATTAATATAGGTACATTTATGATTTTTTCATACGTCTTGCAACTACAGTACATAACTTAGTTCTACATTTTACCACTATAACTGTTTAATTATTAAAATAATCTTAATTTTTGCAGGCCTAACTCATATTTTTCCTTCATCTCCACAGAGGAAATGGCAGTTCTGACAGCTTTGCTTGGGTAGAACTATCTGTAATTATTAATTGCTGTAATACGTATATTTTTGCATCCTCATGTCAATTCAGAATACCAAAAAGAGAAATAGTTTGCTGGGGATTTTTTGAGCAGCTGTTACAAAACATGCAAAAGCTGTTTACTTTTTTTGTCATAAAAGGCAGTTCCACTTCCAAAGGGAACAGTTAACACGCTTGTAATACAGAGTCAAGAGCAAGTCAATCACAGCCCTTTAAAACTGAACGTAGCTGACTTTGCTGTATGCAGAAGTTTTAATAACAAATATTTTTTCCATTTGTTTCCCTCATTTTATGATTAAATCTCACACTTACTCTGGGTAGGAAGCTTTACTTTTCTTTAGAGAGGAAAACAAGGGAATGCCTTTTTCCTGAAGAACTGCTGTTTTTATACACTCATAGCTTACAAATACTCATTTTCCTTTAGTTAGCTTTTTTGTTGTAAACAGACTTTTGTGCATTCTCTTTTTCTCAGAAATTAAGAATTTTCTAGTTAGAACAAACCAAATGTTTTTTTAGCTGTCTTATCCTATGCAATTCTCTGCTTACAGATTTTGATACTATCCAAGTTCTCTGACTTATATGGTATTTTGACATATATGTTGTCATACTTCGGCATCTATCGTATTAAACATACGGAGAGTGCTATGTCTCCCAGCAGATTAATCCTTCCCTTAGGTTCTGAAGTAGATCTCATTCCAGAGCTGTTCATTTAACCATATTTGCTTTGAGCTGTCACTTTTATATCTAAGAAGTTTAAACATGTGCCACTGCAGTGAAACATTTTCAGTTGTCCTTAAAGTGCATCCATCAGTATAATCTGGCTTTCTAAAGATGTCTTCTTTTATTTCTAATTGTGCATAGCAGTAGCACAGTTCAAAGATAACCTAAATCTTGAAATCATAAAACTTCTTTTGTGAGCATTCTGCTGCACAATGCAAAAGTCAGGTCATGATGGGGACACCAGCTGGCCATAGTAGATTAATGATATTGTGGTATTGTTTTAGAACTGGCAATTTACTAAAAGGTAGGCTCACAAAGGCCCGTAACTCGGATATAGCAGAACTAAATATTTAATTCCGATGAACAGTTTATGCTAGCTGCAGAGCAATGTTTGTCAAGTAGACTTATTGCAAAATAGAACTACCAGACACTTCCAGTATATTCACAGCATTTGTATTCATTTCAGCTTTCAACAAAATTTTTATTACCCTTCAGGACCTGCTGTTTTTCAAATGAAAATTTGTTGTTAAGTAATTCATGTCCTCCTAAGCACTGTCTTCTCTCTGTTCTTTCTCCTCCGCAATTGCACAACTTCTCACTTTTTTGTTTTATGTAATTTATAAGTTATGGATGTGATCTCATATACATGTTAGGGAGAGTCAAGCTGAAGTGGCTACAAAAAATTGTAGTTGCAGCTGTTTGTTTTGTTGTTTACTGTTGGTTTTTAATCTGGTGAAACTTAACTTTAAAAAAATTCACGAATTAAATTAAAAATCTCTGACAATGAGTGGTGTATCATTACTTTCTAGTCCAGAGAGGTACATAAATATTCGAACATCCGTTTGTGTTCCCTTTAACTTACTGTCATGCATTACTTTTTCATTAATGACTCTGCAGTTATTTAAATTTGAGATGTCAGTTTCATGATTGTTTGATAGAAGGATGTTAATTTAAAGAAAAAAATCAATACATACACAAGATTATACAATCCCAGTATACCAACCTCCTGATGAAAATAAATGGCAGATAGTAGTTGTGTTGATTAGCAGTGTTCACAAACCATGACTGCAGAACATGTGTGAAAAGGATGAAGAAGCCATCCCCAGGGCAGATGACCGAACAATTAAAAAATGTTTTGTTTTTAATTTCATTCTGAAAGAAACCCAAAGTAACACTGAACCGATTTCTGTTCAACAGAGAGGAATGAAGTGAGAAACAGTTTATCTTTTGTTTTGTAAGATTTATGCACAGAGGGACATCTAACCAGCAACACAAGGTGTTCACAGTATCTCTATGAAAAGTAGTGCTCTTAAGCCGTGTTTTCACTTAGTCATTTACACAGGATTAGTGTTCTCAGAGTCTAAACAGCAGAAGGGTATAATGGACACTTCCAAATAACCTATGGCAAAATATATACCAATTTACAGATAGTGAAGTTGTAGATCGCATTACTGATTGAAGAGTTCTAGGAAAATTTTTGTTTTATCTTTTCCTAATTCCACTTCTCACCACGTAAGCATCAGTCTTTTGTTGCTATATGTCAGTGTAACTCCATGGACTTAGGGAATCCAAGTATATTTCCACTGGCCTCATATGGAAAGCAGCATCAGATATGCTCCTGAGTTTTCTAGGTATTTGTCACAGTCCTCATGGCAAAATTACTTTCAGTGGAAACTGTAGTGAAACAGCACAAATATCAGTATTGTTTTTCTGCAAACTATGAGAATTAGGAAAAATTATTAAATCTATTAATGTTAATACAGGTAGTATTGATACGCTTCTTGAATAATATAATATGAAAATTGAACAAATCATGAAACTGCAGTTGCCTGTTCAACTAACATGAAAAAGTGTATCAGGTGAAGAGACTTGGCTGCCTCACTTGTCAGGAGCTATTAGCCCTTGCAGAGAGACTATGGCACCTGCCTAATCTGTTATGCATCTAGTGTTAAAAATATATGCTGAACAGAAAAAGATTTACCTTCATACTATGGAGAAAAATGGCTGGAGTGTACTTACAGTATTTATTTTGCTTGTTGCATTTATTACAGTTGAATATAAAAAAGGCTGAGGGGAGAGAATGGGTTATCAATTCCTAGTACACAACATTCAAATTCATCTGTACCATAGAAAGCATGTTAGACTATGTGTAGGCAGATTTTTGTTTGTTTGTTTTGTGGCTTTATAGAATTAAAAGCCATTCCATTTTCTAATACTATTTAGACACAGCTTTCTAAGCTGTAAGCAAGTTATATTACAGGTACCCTAAAGAGGCTGGGTAAATGCGGAATTGAAGTAGGAGAATCTGAGCTTGGTTTGTTAGGAAGTATTAATGAAAACCAGCTCACTTAAGAACTTGCATATTGTTATACTAGCTTTTCCCTCTGAATTTGTCATGGATCAATAACACATGAATTCTTTGCTATTGTATGCATGTTTCAAGCACAACAAGTTGGATGAAACATGGTCATATGTGGAATTAAAAATCAGTCCCCAAACACCTTCAATTTAAAATGCCGAAGTCAACTTTCAATTTAAGCAATATACTAATTTTTTAACAGTTAGAATTTGACAAAGGAAATAACGTGACACAGTCCACCAATGTACTGTGCATCCCAAGTGGAAGGGCATAAAAAATAAAAATGTGGATAAAGACAATATAATTGTTTAGATGCCTGTGTTCCATCTCTCCACAACTGTGTGGGTTAGATGGCAAACCGATTCCTGTGGTGTAAAGTGTGAATTTAGTTACAGTTTTTCTCACATGGGTCAGCATAAATCACCAGCATGACCAAATTAACACTTACAGCAGAAATGCTCCATTTATCTACTATGTGAGCTAAATATTTAATAATATTATCTGTCAGTAAAGGAATGGTGTATTGTCACTGTGAATTAGCCAAAGAAAAAAGTAATATATGGGATGTGGAATTACTGAGTACATTCACAGATATAGGTTTGTTTCATAGCATCATATCTGAGCACACAGGAAAAAAATTACTTTTTAAGAAAGTACAAATAAACTGGTAAATCTTAAGACTTAATACATTGAGGATATCAGGTATATTAATTTGCTGGAATAAATGTCAATGTGCTTATTCCCTTCTTTGTACCAAAATTATCAGTAAGTAACATCTTAATGTCCCTTTAAAGAAACACAGAGAAAAGGAAACTGATAATTGTTTTCTTAGAAGTAGACAAGAATTTTCCTAGATTTTCAACAATGAGATTTAATGATCTAATTAATTGGTCCTGTGCTTATACTAATTACAGTGAAAACATCATGTGTTAAGCACCACAGAAAATCAGCCTATAAAGCAGCTGAGTTCTGAAAGCATTAAACCTTACTTGGGAAATTTTTGTTGCACAGGTATTCTTTGTGCTGTATGCGTGAGCAATTATGTATAGAACCATAAAGTGGGAATGATTATATGAAAGGTTACAGATCTTAAACGTAATACAACTAAGTTTAAACTTACTTTTACTTTAATATACCTAATGAGTACTAAGACGTTGTAGAATATTTTTAATCATGCCTTGGGGAACTAGAATGTATCTTTTAACAAAAAAAAAATTACTCTGGCCTGGTTTGCTAATAAGTTATACAGTTTTGCTGTTTTCTTGCTATAGCTCAGCCATAAAAGCTTTCAATCTACTTTAAGCTATTAAAAAAGTTACTGTCTTCCAGGCTTGGCAATCAAACCTGAGATCTAGTGCAACTTTAGAAAGTATCACACAGGGTGGAGATTCTATAATAACTCTATAGTCATCTCCCATCTGGTATTTGCCAGTTCTCCAAGGTTTTGCATGATGAACAGCGCAAATGGAATAGACACATGCAGTCAGGTAGCACAGAAAGTGGCTCCTGGTTAACTTTCAGGGAACAAATTTTTTTTTTTATTTTTTTTTTTAAGGAGAAGATGCCAAATGGTTGGTTTTCAGAAGGTTGATTTCCCCCCCCCCCACACACAGTTTGTCTAGGAATGTACCGGAGGTTTCCTATTTAGGGTGGGAGGATATTTCCCACAGTGCCTCTTAGCTGTTATGTAGCACTTGAAAGCATCGTTCAAGGTTTGCTTGAGATTGAAACTGAAAAAACTACAGCTGTTGTTTTTGCACTGGGCTTGTATCTGACCCAGCTTCCTCTTCCTTGCTGAATTTATCTGATTGTTGTGTCAGAACGTGGCTATAATGTAGTTAGACTCATTGAAAAATTTGGATGATTGGTTCTGTTTACAGCACAACAATAGTGTGCCATACAAAGCAGAACCTTGCCCTCGATATTGCACTGAGTTTCCAGCAAAGAGCAAGATCTATGATTTTGTAGAAAGGTTGAATGTCTAAACAAAAGTGATGGACCGTATAGACAATCTTTCCAAGGAATATCTCTTCTGCAGTCCGAAGTGGACTGTAAGTACAGGTTCAGACACTTTTATTCAGAAGAATTTTTAGCTTGTTTCTTGAGTATAGCTGTTTGTTTGCAATGTGACTGGACATACATTAAATTCGACACCTAGTAACACGTGAGTTTCAGGTCCATGCTGGTTTTTAATAGCCATCAGAGACTCAGAGTTATGGGACAGCGAGTAAAGTGAGAGCTATGTATTATTGCATTCTGAGGCACTGCTGATTCAGTATGATGACAAGAATGTTAAATTAAATTCTCCTCTCATTTTCAGCTTTCTAAACTGCTTGAGAAACCTCAGATATTATTCAGAAAATCAGGATTCAGCAGAGAAGGAACTAGTACAACAGAGGAACGTGCCAGCAGTTCATTCAAAAAGACGGTTGGGACAGAGGGGGGCTTATTATTATAAGGTATTTACCTTAAAGATTTTTCTTAGCTGTCAAACGTGCAGAAAAAGGGCTTATGTTTGAGTTCATCTAAGGTCAAAAAGGTCAGTTTTGTGTGCTTTATTTGCAAATAGTCTCATTTTCCAACTTGAAGTTTGGTGAATAACTCCCTTTTTTTTTTTTTTTTTTTGTGCTCACTTCATGCTTTTAGTTTTATTTCTGTTAAAAATGCTATGTGGAAATGCTGTGAATTGTCTGCAAAACTGTGTGGAATACAAACCTGATATTCCAAATTGAAAGGATATTTTTTAAACTAATGAGTATTTGTGAATGAGTTCCGATTGACTTTACAATACCTGGCACAGTTAACCACAGAATCTCCAAGGAGCATATTGCACCAGTGTCACAAATGTAAGTTGTACACAGGCATCTAAAATTTCCAAAATACACACAAACTCTTCCATATGCTTATGCTCCATAGCAAAAACTTTTTACCTTCATTACAGGCATGTGACTTTTATGACTTCTGGGAAAGCTGCTAACACGTATCTGGGAGAAAAATCTACTCTTTAAAACTGAAGAAAAAAATTGCAAAGTATTTTGAAAGCTTAAGCGCAGCAATGTATCATCCAGCTTGCCTGCATGGTCCTATTTTGTGAGCAAAGTGAGAAAAAAGTAGACCAAAATAAACAGAAAGATTGGAATTCTCATTTATTTCATCCAGAAAGATTGTAGAATCATTTCCAAAAGCAATGTGGGCATAATCCTGTCTATCTTTTACTGCCAAATAAACTGAGAGACTTACTTCAGTGAGAGATTTGCTTGCACACAGCACGGGGCTGAATCTGCAATCACACAATTTTAGTATAAAAACCAGATTTTAATCTTTGTATATGAATGGTTGAAGTTATATGTTTTTTCAGAATGCAACCAAGATAAAATGGTTCATTCTTCCAATTAACTTTAAGGGTCAACAATGAAAATAATCATAAAGTTTATGGCATTAAAAGATCAGTATTGTTGCACAGGACTAGTGTTTTGGGGCTCAGAGGGCCCTACCAGCAGGGGTTCTGGCATTTGTACTGGCATATATGTTTTGTCGTTATTGAAATATTTTTAAAACTTATGTTTCCTGTATACAACTATGTTTTCCAGTTTAGGTGCTTGGAGGTGAATAACAAAGGCTAAGACAATGCTTTTTGTTATCATAAACTGTCTTTTTTAAACCATAAATTGTCTTTTTTTATAATAAACAGTATTACAGGCTTCAAATAGTGTGTTTTCTGCGTATAGGTATTTGCATATGTTATGTAGGAAAAATGCAAATTATTTTTATTTTGTCATTTTGTTTAGGTTTGAATTCATGTGCAAATCCTAATCTCAGAAATTGGTATGTTGTTGTGTACTTAGGCTAGACTTGGACACACACTCTCACTAGCTTCATGGGAAAAGTTCAACTTGAAAGTGAGAGCTGGCTCACGTGTCAAGCCTTGCCCTTCAGACAGACAGTGTGAACACAACCTTTTGTAACCCCCTGAAAAGGCTGTTTTCACAATCACAGGAAAGAATAAAGACAGCACATTGGAGTATTTTTGTTACATTTTTCTTGTCCAACTCCCGCATTAGTCAACAGAAATTTTCCCTTGCGAATTGACTTTTTTTTTAATTTTTTTCCCCTTTCGGATTTGTTTTCTTAACTGTGAGTACTGTGCTCTGACTCTGGAGTTAAGAGATGTTTCACTTCTTGTTTTAACTCTAGTACCATTTTCAGATAAGTGGAATGAATGCTACATCTGCCTATGTACTTATTTAAACATCATTAAAAATATCACAGGCTGATACATTTTCAGAAATAATATAAATCTATTTGGAAAGCAGTTGCTGTATTGACACGTGGGTGAATTTGCTGTATTTGTAGTGTATTTTTATTATGGCCACCAATCTGTCTTGTTCCCTGCTCTTTCTGAACATTTCTCAGGAGTCGACCTATTCCAGTAATAGAAATTTGTCTGTTGTTGAAGAGTTTTTTGACATGGGAAACATGTCCATTTTATGAATTTTAGATGCTTTGTCCGCAGTTCAAACTAATGTGATATCTCTTTGTAGCAGAAGGCATTTAAATTTTTAAGTTTTGCAGCTCTTATGGCAGAGAAGAATCAAGTTTTCCCTGAAATGGCACAGAATATAGGTAAACTTATAGAGGAAACCTGTGGCTGCCTTAAAACAAATAAACAAAGCCGCAAAATGAAGAAGAATTGCATGGTTACGATGATGAGCCAGTTCAGGGCAGTGTTTCAGTATGTGTAGGCATGTGTGTGGCAGAGCAAGCCAACTTCTTAAGCTTTACTCAGGCTTGTAGTTTTTTAATTCTGTACCACTTTTCCCAGAAGCTCAGGACAATGCAAACAGTTTGTACACACTAATCTATAAAAATGCTAGTATAAAATACTTCTCTGAGCCGCCAAAATGACACATACACATTTACACCAGAATCTGTACCAGCGATGCTGTTGTTCTGGGCCTCTGCTGAACAGCAGCTCCTGGCCTCCCTAACTGTGCCAGAAAAAAATGTGTTACTGAGTGCTTCATTTGCAGTGCTAGAATTTAATCTTCATGGTCTGTCAGCAATATTGTTCAGTCTTGCTGTACACAATGTATGTTCCTTTTAGAAAGAGTCTGTAAATACTTTGCTACAGACTCTCATCCCCTGTTGTGAAAGCTGGTCTTTCAGGTTTTTGATTATGTTACTTTTACATCTTTCATTAAAGTTGAATGATTGCTGGAATCCATTTTTATAATCTTGTGGTTTTCTCTGGAGCCAAACCCCAGAGTTTTCCTGTCTGACCTCTTTGCAGATTGTTTTCTGGATAGTATAATAGTAGTCAGTGGTTTTTTCCAGTTTTTAAAAGGACGCACTTTAGCTTGGTACATCCATTCAGGTGCCTATTTGTTTCTGTTTACACAAAATCAATTTTTATCCTTTTTCAGCTTTAAAGAAGACCTAGTCTAAGTTGTTAGAGCAACTACTTAAAGGTAAACTCAGGTTTCTGTATTTATTCACCATATTCTGCCTGTATTCTTGCTTGCTCCACAGAGCCCTGTGTGGTGTTGGTAAACACCGTATTTTCTTTTCTCAACCTGTTTTGATGCCAAGCCCATTGCTAGAGATCTGTTCAGTGGAATGACAAGGAAATATTGGTGTCTCTTAAACTTTTTTCCATTTCTTTTGCTTCTCTCACTTTGAAGTCTGAACTGGTGTTAGGATCACCCTAAAAAGACTGCTCTAGGAAGACTGTTGCAGCTCTTCATCCAAGCCATCAGCAAATTTACTGCCTTAGGCTACTGCTGTGCTAATGTGGTTACCTGGCTTCATCTCAGATAGGTCATATGCAATTACTTGTGACATACCTGTAATGCAACATGTAGCTGTACCTGCTGAGATCACTACTTTGAGGCTTTGTGCTGCAGTATCAGCTCAAGGCTGTAAAGCATTTTGGGGACTGGTGCGGAAATGAAAGGTATATCTTACTACCATAATACGTTTAAAAAATTTTTGGGCCATTAGTCTCTGACTTTTCATTAGTAATCGGGGAAATTTTGTGCTACGTTTGTGCTTTGTCTGTTTTTAGCGCACATAATGCAGTCATGATTCAGGGTATTGGTTCAGTAACATCATTCAAAATCAGAAATTTCAGAAGAAGCTAAAGAAATAAAGTGAAATATAATTACTGTGTATATAATCAGTTGTGCACTTCTATATATACTGTACCAAAACAAAGAATGGAAAAAGTATCTCTTAACCTATGGAGGACATTCTGCAGACATTTGCAAAACATCCCAAGTAATAGCATCTAAACTTAGCAAAACCAGAAAGACTACAGATAGAGTGGAGGTATTGTCTCACAAGTAAAATGCATGATTACTGTAGTTATTTACAACTATATGCAAGTAATTACCCTGATCAAAATCTTTTAATGAGTTTTAATAAAATTATTTGCTTTGGCCTTCATACTTATTTTTAAATAACTGTCTGGTTCTTGGCCTGTGTTCTCAGCTGATGGTACTCTGTCTCTATTTTTATTTCGCTCTGCTTATAGTAACTGGGTTGGGGGGGTGGGTGTGTGGAGAGCTGTTACCGGAGAATTGCTTTCCTTGACACAAATAAATCACAGGTTGACAGGGATGACTCTCTTGCTTCTCCACAGACTGAGTCTGATGCGGGGAAAAAAGGGTTCTTGAATTTTAACAATTTCTAGAGAGTTTTGTAACGCTTCTTAACAGGTCAACACTAAGTACTAGAGCCTGAACTAGTCTGTGGAAAACATAGAGATCTGGAGAATGGAAAAGTGAAGTACAGGTTTACATTTTCAGTTTTCCTGTTCCCTGCCACGTGCTTTTTGGCAGAATCTGAAGAGAAGGTGCTTTCTTAAGTTTCCTAGGTCACAATGCAGCTGTTCCTTAGGCACATCCATTGTAATAAAGTTCTGAACTTTCATGTGGCTATTGTTTATTTATCGTTTACTTTTCTTATGACTTTCACACAGATTATTATTGCCTAATTATAATATTTGCAGTTCAGTGCTCTCAAGAAATGGGTATGGGGTTAAAATTAAGTTTATGTACTTTAATGAATCTCTCAGTTTTTAAAATTTCTTTTCAATTTTTGTTTGTTTTTATAAACAGCTGTTTGAGTTGAAACAAGAATATCTGAAGAAAAATAAAGTCAGTACATGAAAGACTTTTATCATAAAGCTTTCAGAGTCCAACTGGCTCAGGTAGGACAGAAAAGCGATTTCCCTCTTGGGAGAAACTGAAACTCAGTTCACAAAGGCTATGCTGACTGTCGTTCTTCTTTATCAATCACATTGTTAGCAAGCCAAGCTGTACATGTAGTAAATTAACCTCTTTTCAATCCTCTTTCACTAATCCTTTATTATAATTCTCAAGCTGAATCCTTACACTTATATTGAATATATCCAAAATAAAACTAACTTCTTGGTTATGTTCTGAATAAAGACACTGATGTCTTAAATCATACTTTTTCTGACACCATGCCAGAAAATACATTATTTTTGAAAAGAATTACAAAATAAGTTTGTTTCCATTTCCTACACTATATCACAGGAAGGGACAGCTAGCATCTCTCTTTTGAGAGCACTGTCTGATTGCATTGGCATCTGAGCACAACAGATGTCCTTTGGGATACCCAGTGGCAATAAAAATTAAATATTCACCTACTTTGAAAGACAAAAAGTAAAAAATAGGTCTCTCAAGTAGAGAGTTTCAATATCTTTGAAAATATTTCTGTGTATCGCAGACCTTTGATTTTTTTCTTTTTGTCTCTAGGTACAAGAGACCCCCTAGAGTGGGTCTTCCACAAAACTTCTACTACTTCTACTACCTCTCCTGTCGGTTAAATACGATTTATGATGAAGATAAATGATTACAATAACATTTGAAGCCAAACCACTTCTCTCTTTCATGGAAAGCCTTCCTATTCATCAAGTATGCAACTGTGTGTACAATACTATCAACAAATTTAGCAGAGTTATTTATCTGCCTAGAAGTAGATATAACTCTAAGCTGTTAAATGAAGAAGATTTAAGACTCAAAAATATATATAAGCTGGTCATACATTGAAATGGCAAAACTCTACATGGGCCTGAGCTATATGGATCTCCTAATGCTTCCTGAAGCTGTCATTTCACATCGGATCTGTACAAAAAAATGGCACAGGAACCTTAAATTAGAGATTACTTTCAGCTCCCTTGCAAGCCTCTCTCTCACTGTGTGACTCAGATTTTGCTTGCCTCTCTCTTGCACAGATTAATCTCTGACAAAAAGACTAAAAAACATGAGAAACCTTCCCTTTTATTCTAGTAAATGTGACAAAATTCCTCTTTACCAAGGACGGCTGAGATTACCTGAAACTGTTGAAGGAGCTTTACCTTTCCTCAATGCAGCACTGCTCTTGGGAGCTGCTGAAGGAAATGGTATTCTCTACAGATTGCAAGCCTCTTTTCTCATTATCACAGACAGCAAAGCTTGGCTTACAGAAATGAGCTATGACATGAGGTAACCTTAGCAATGAATTACTGTAAGTTTTTCTCATCTATTAATTTCTGGAAGTTTTCCTTTATGTATTTCATGGACAAGGTCATGCCTGTAGAGGGATGCATAAGCAGAAATACTATGGAACAGCACTCACAGATTAAAATTAAAATTAAAATTAATTTAATCCATACTACTAAAATGGATTAGTCTGGATAGCATATGCACTTTTTTTAGTGACAGAAGGATGAGAAGGTGAATAGGAAACAACTCTTACTTTCCTTTCAGGTGCAAAAACCAAGGCCCAAAATGAGACTAGCTAATGGTATATCCAAAACAAATGAAGACTGGTGGTCCTTAACAAGAGGCCTGCGGAGGCCGTCTTTTTTTGGAAATAGTGTTGAGCTAACAGGACTCCTAATCTAGTATGCCTGTTCTTCTCTGTGCCATATGAAACCAACCTTTAAAGAAAATTCCATTATTAATTATAAGCTCCTTTGCAGCTCAAAACCTAATGTCAAAGGCGCACTTTCTTCCTATTTTTGTTTTCAAAGTATAATTATATATGAGGTTGATCAGTTCCAGTTTCTAAGTAACTGACATTTAATTTCTTTTGTGTCTTCTGCACGGGGATCAATACAGCATTCAGTTCTAATAAATATACTTCTTCAGACATAGGGTGTTCTGAAATTTTGAGCTATATGAGGTATTTTAGACAGCTTGATTTTTAATAAACACATTCTGTACAGGAGAGATGTGTACTTGATTTTGAAAGAATCCATTTTAAAGAAAAAGATGAAATAGCTGTAAAGAAAGCAATTGTAGAATGCATGGAAGTAATCATAATTTCATTAATTTGATAAGTTCTTCGAAGGAAGGGAAGACATTCTGTGTTTTATATTTTAATTAAAATAATAATAGAGACCAAGGTCCATCCTTCCTCTTGAGTCTTCTGCCAGCTGTTGAGTTTTGTGATACCAGTCAAGTTAACCCTTTCCCTGATAGTCAATGACAGCCTTTTGTGTGTATGTGTGCACTTATTCTTTCTGAGTTATTGGACAGCTGGGGGCAATGATTCAGAATTTGCCTGAACTGCAGTTTGCAGTTAGAGGTTTTCTCTAAGTGTCCCTGAAGCTAAGGTATTTGAAAAATGTTCAAATAAGAGAGGCATCAATGCTCCCAAAAGACATCTGCTCTAGTAGTACCCAAACATGTAATGATTCCTATTCAGAAAGGTACTACCCAACTCCACAAAAATCTGCTGTGTAGTAGCACTGCTGTAGTAGTACAGCTACTGCCAAATATTGCAAATGAACACTATGACAAATGTGTCCTAGATGTCCTACACAGGTTATGTAATTAAACTGTGACGGCCCAGATGTATTCATGGAAGGAGAACATGCATCAAAGGGTGCTCACTGCAAAGACACCAACTCTGGCTGAGAATGAGCCTGAGCCAAAGTTTTCTGAAGGCAGGAAATGTATTTTGATGCCTCTTGTATCAAAAATGTCATTGATGATATCATAGATGGTGTCATGGTTTCAGCTGGGACAGAGTTTCTTGCTAGCAGCTGGTGTAGTGCTATGTTTTGGATTTGGGATGAGAATAGTGTTGGTAGTACACTAATGTTTTTGGTTGTTACTAAGCAGTCAAGGCCTTTTCTGCTCCTCGCACCAGCCCACCAGCAAGTAGGCTGGGAGTGCACAAAAATTTGGGAGGAGACATAGCCAGGACAGCTGACCCAAACTGACCCAAGGGATATTCCATGGCATATGACGTTATCCTCAGTATAGAAAGCTGGGGGAAGAAGAAGGAAGAGGGGGCGGGACATTTGGAATTATGGCATTTTGTCTCCCTGAGTAACCGTTACATGTCATGGAGCCCTGCATTTCTGGAGATGGCTGATCACCTGGCTGCCGATGGGAAGCAGTGAATGAATTCCTTGTTTTGCTTTGCTTGTGTGCATGGCTTTTGTTTTACTCATCAAACTGTCTTAATCTCAACCCTTGAGTTTTCTCATTTTTACTCTTCTGGTTCTGTTTCTCGTCCTGCCATGGGGCGAATGAGTGAGCTGCTGTGTGGTCCTAGTTGCTGGCTGGGGTTAAACCATGACAAATGGCTATCATATCACAGATGAATCCTGTTCCAAAGAGCACATTAAATACATTACTGTATTATGACTGAGTTTTGTTTTTCATTTTCCTGCTTTTCATTAAAAATGAAGAATGTTACATGACAAGTTTTTATATTGCATTATCATGCCTGAGGCAGGTAGTGATCTCACTTGCACATCACTACACAACTTGGCAGGGACTCCATTCTTCACCAGTGTAATCTGATTTGTATTTTGGGATAAATTCATACTCATTTTCTCTGCTATACATACTTAACCTGAAAGTTTCATCTCCTTGATAGGTGGCTTTATGTCACAACTTTTTCTAAAATCTGCTAAGTGGAAGAGATACAGTTTGATCACAGTTTTATCACAGCTTATGTCAGCAAAGACTATTTTAGTTGATAAGTCTGCTTCAAACACAGCGAGACCTCTGATCTTATTTGATAATGCAGTGTTTCATACACACAATCAGTTAAACATCTGTTTTTCCAGTTTATTCATTATCTATCAAATATATGTGCATAGATGCTCTCATTTTCTGCAAAACTTGAATTGCACTCATTCAAAATCTTCATTTTTCCATAAACAGTTAGCAGGGGTAGGGTGAATTTGCAGCAAGTCTTTATAACAATCCTTTGCTTTTATTCATTTATAGTATGATTTTTTATTTTTTTTTTTTACCAATCTTTTTTAGTGGTTTTTCTCTCACCCAAATATTGGGAATACCCAGGAGATGCCACTATGTTTTTGATATGGCAAACTTTATTGCAGTATTTGGATCACAACTTAAAAACCTGAGAGACTTTCTATATAATGTTTTCCAGATAGTATTGCAAATACCAATAAAGAGTTTGGAAAACTAAATAAGTTAAAGGCAATGTTAATGAAGTAGTTAGTACAGAACTGATAGCTGATGACTGCTGCTGAGAGGAGTATTTATAAGTCAAAAGTAAAGATCAGTGTTTTCTGTTTCATAGTCTCTAACAAAAACAAGGAGCTAAAACGGTCAAATAGAAAAGGAGACTGTACGTTTAGTTCAATTATAGGAGATTTCATGCCCTTATTTATAGAAAGCCAGTGTAGGTTATACATAGCCAAAATTGAAAGGGATCCAGCAAATCCTGGAAATACAAAGATTATTTTATAGTATCAGTCCATGATTTCAAAGTTGAATATAGACCTCAGAATCACTTAGTATTTTTACATGCAGTCCTAAAGGAATAGAAAAAATTATGCTAAAGTGCAGAGCTAAATGTCCTTTCCAAGAGTCACCTCACATTTAAAGTTCCATACCCTTGATTAAGACAACAAGACAGTTATCATCCTGCAGGATTAATGTCTTTGACAGGTACCTTCACATCAAAGCCACTGCTGAAGTAGGCCAAAAAAAGCTTGAGCTTTTGCCTTGTTCTTTAGTGATTGTGATTTTGCTTGATCTTCATGCAAAATAAAGAAAAAAAAAAAGTAGTAGATCTGAAATTTGATGCCAATGATGCTGATGTAAAGTCTAAATTATTCAGATTCAGACCTTGGCTACATTTTCTTGGCTACACATTTTCTGTGTGATTTTAGGCAAGATGTTTAACTCTGTATTATAACTCAACTAATAGTCATAGTGCTGTCTCACTGACTTTGATGGATATTGGATCAGAATCATATCCTCAGCTGGTCTGCTTTAGAGCAGTTTCACTTGAGTAAAAACACTCTTCATCATGTGAGCATATTGCTGGTTTTGTGTTAGTGACCTTGCACTGGGGCAATGATAAAAATGCATCCTTTGCTTTGAAGTGGCAGTAAAATGTCATTCAGCAACATATAAATGCATCTAAAAATAAGAGACTCTATGTACATTCACCTTTCTTTTCACTTTTTTCTTCTTTGCCTACAAATTTGAGAATGTGCCTGTGAGAAATTATCCATTAAAATTGCTGTCTACTATTATACAGTAAAATTCTAATTTTAAAAAATCTTTCCTAAATGAAAGTGCTCTTTTCTGATACCTCTGGTGATGTGGAAATTGGAGTTGGTTTATGCTCTTTCTCATCTCTTCAGCATTCTAGTTATACAAGAACTAATTTGTGTGGAAATGTGAGAACTGATATTCTAGCCAGCTCATTAGGTGCAATTAAAAGAAAATCATCCCTCAGGGTCAATGAAAATCGCTACCAGAGAAATAATCGTTCATGTTAGAGGGCTATCTTCCCTTAAGTATAATAACATTGTATTGGCCTGCATTCTTCATACATTTCTTGTGGTTCTATTAGAAATAACAGACAATGAAAGAACGTTCAATTTCTTGAAAGGAACATTTGAATCTAGCTTTCTGTCCTTTCTTTTTAATAGAACCTATCTACCACAGAGCGGAAACCTACATTTAGAAAGTTGATTTTCAAGTGTCACTTAAGAAGTTTTGTAATTCAACCTTTTTTTTAGATTTTATTTTTAATGTAAATTTCTGTGATAGAGCATTAAAGGGTATAGTATAACAGCTTTAAAGTGTATAGTATAATGGTTAATGACTGTGTATACTTACACTGAAACATAAAATTTTGCAGTATGGATGGTATTACAAAATATCTAATATAACGATGCTTGAAGTCATTAATCTGAAATGATTCTGCAAAACAAAATTATGAAATTTATTCTGATATTAATTCTTTTGAGACCTGCAACTCTCTTGCTTGTCTTCAAGCACAGGAGTATTTTGAAGCATGCAAGTGCAGAGGAAGAGCTTATGTATTTCTGGGGATGCAGATCAATCTACTCCATCCATCCCTGAAGCTCTGACATATGCCACAAGGGTCTATTTTTTCTTTTTTTTTTTTTTTTAATGAGATATTTAAAAAACAGAACAAACACATCTTCATCATTATGTTCAGTATAGACTTGTTTGTTATGATATGCTATCAAGCATTTTGTCCAGTTACTATGAAATGGGCTGCAGCCATTTCCTCAGGGAGACTATTTGGCAGATCTTAGTGTTGCTAAAACATTCCTAATGTTCATCCTAAGTGTTTCATTTGTTCTGTTTCACCCTACTGCTTCTAAAATTGTCCTTTTAGACCTTTCTCAGTGACGTCCAGCGCTTTTTAGAAAAAAAAAAGTTGTTGTTTTTTTTTTTTAATTATACAGGGCATGCTTCTAATTTAAAATTCTTCCCTCCTTCACGTTGTAATCCAGTGTTCCACAGAAGAATGACAGGTAACTTTACATAACTGAAAAGAATTGCTGTGATACATGAAATACTAAAGTATAATTACTATCTGAAAGCTACAAAAACCCCTATTTAGTTAGTTGCTTCTTTGCAATAAAAGACCCACTCTTTCCAGAACAGCAAGATAACTTAATTTGCTGAACAATAAAGAAACACATTTGTAAATGACAGATACTTTTTTTTCCTATTGATCAAAATTGCAATTACTAGAGCAATTAACTTTTTGATCTCCATTAGGGTGCAAGTGTAATCAACAGAAGTTAAAAATGACGCGTTACTTTTTTGCAATGAAATGGACTAGCAGTTAGCTGCTCAGGAAGTTTCGCAGTGAATCATGCTCTGTTACACGTGCAGAAATCATTGTGTCCTTTACAAATGTATGCATGACAAGTACAGAAAATAGTAACAATATCTTGAGAGATGATACTATTTCTGGTGTTCATCTATTAAAACTGAACCAATTGGTCTTCGGATTCTGAACTTTTTCTTCAGGTAAATCAGTTAACAATATTTTACACAACTTGTGTATGGTCACATTTGACCTCAGTTTGCATTAATCGGTATCACTGTGTAAAAGCTAAGTTATATGATGAATACTTTATAAGGCCAAATATGTATTGTACATATGGGCTGCATGTGTTTACAATAGACTTATCTAGATAGGTAGCTTTAAAGGAGCAGTGTAATTAAAAAGAGAATGCTTTGCCCGATGTTATCCAAGGCAAAGTTATTTAAACTCAATATCCTACTTTTGCTAGTGAGCTTGAGGTTTGGTTTCATTTGCTCAGGCTATCACAGATTTTCTCCTTCTAAATCTAAACCTGGGATATCCTAGAAACACTCAAACTAAAAAATGAGAAAAAACCTTCCATGCTTAGGGTAAATATGAATTATGCTCACTCCTATTTTGCTGCTATCAAAAATGGAAATTCATTTTTTCAACTTGTTGAATATATAGGCCTCTAGAGTAATATAGCAATATAGTCCACTGTAGGATCTTGTAGGCTCCTGAATCTCCTCATTCTGGCAGCAAATAAAGTTGCACATAAACTTATCCTAATGCTTTGCTTAAATCTAGACACATTTACATATTCCTGGTCATATAGGAAGGCATTTCTAGATTATTCTTGCTCTTATCATTAAAAATTGCTTCTAATTTTAGGTTACCGTTTAACCATAGGTACTTTATATTCATGTGTTCTTGTGCCAGCAATGTCCATTAGCATAAGTATCTTAAATAGCTGTAAATCAATGATTTTCAGAATGAGAAAGAAACCTCAGCAGAATGCCTCATTCTACTTCTTACCTTGTAATTGATAAAGAGCAACAATATTAACCACCTTTCCTCATGACATGATATCCAACAGGACTGTCCGTTATTGTTAACCTATGCATAAAAACATTAAACTTCAGCTAACAGGATGTAAAAAAATTTAAAAGCTAAATATACAAATTATTTTTGAAGATCTAGGAAGAAAGTTTTTGAGCCAAACATCTTTTATTATGTCCCAGCACCTGGGAAAATTTCCAAGTTAAAGTACCTGAAAATATAAATTTCTGTCTGATTATCACATATAACTTATTTCGAAATATAATGTTGTCAACATCTCTGTTACATTGGTCACTGTTTGTGTACCTTATCTATAATTCCAGTGAATCACATCATAGTGAAATTAACGAAAGGTTAGCACTTCATTATAAGGTTATATAGAAGTTCAAGATAGGAAATGAGGACTATGATACTCAAATACAACTATAGAATGTATTTAGATAAGCAAAATAATTATTGAGACTGGAATGTGGTATTGTATACTGGGTCACTGAACTGATTTAGGTTTTGAAGTGTTTCTCTAAAATTCCATTTTTTGTTTATTTTTAACCAAGTTTGGTTCACATCACACCTAGAAAAAACAGTATTTTGGCCCAATAACAGATCAGTCAGGAACAAGAACCAGGTGACTGAGACAAATGAAGGGGGAACTGGAATTCACTAAATTAATTTTTTTTCTCTGAAGTAAAATTATTACAGTACTAGAATGTAAGTTGGAGGCTTTATAGCTTTGAGAACTCAGACTACACCACATTAAGAGACCTTGTAGTCTTAAATAGACAAGAATGGGAAAGAGGGAAAAAGATGGATTAACAGCAGCAATGCAAGCAAAAGCAATTCAGCCACAATCATTCAATAAATTAGTGGCAAAATGGGGGATACAGATCTCACAACCACTAATGAGCCATTCATTAAACCAAACTGTGTTTCAATTTATTTGTTTTAAATAAAACTCAAACCTGAGCTATTTGTTGCTGTCAGACATGTGCCTGTGTTCATTTCCAACATTATTTTGGTTGAATTGCCTCAGCTTAATCTGTAAGTAGTTTGTGAAATGAATACCACACTTCCCAAATAGAGATACTCAAAGAAACTAAAATACACATTCACTGAGCTGCTGCTGTTGGTAGACAAAGGGATGTGAGGGGGAATTAAATGACATATAAGGTCTTTGAATCTAAATGATTCCATAATTGCTTAAATCTTTCATAAGACAATTATATGTATGAAAGAAATCACTGGAAATCTAAATACTGGGAAATGGTTTCAATATAAGAAAACAAAATTTAAAAAGATTTTTTTTTCTTTTTTAACCAGGATGCTAAACTGTAAAATTCCTTACTACATGCCTGATTAACTACTTTGCTATCTGTATAACTGTTCCTGTACTGCTAAGCTTTGTATATTATAGTAAAGCAATAATGATAAACAGTAGAATAATAGCAGTAAGAAGATTATGTATTTATGTGGTATTCTGTATATTTTCTTTCTGTGATACTTTGTGTGTGCCTATCTACTATTATGTACTATCAGGATTAGCACTATTAACATTTTATCAAGTCTTCAGTTCTCAAGAGATTAATGAACTAGTATCTAGGGAAAATGCTGAAACAAACCAAGGAAAATTCATCTGGAAAGTAATGCTAAAGAGATAGCATATTTCTTCAACAAACAGTGTTTTAATTTGGTATGGTATATGTTATTGCTAGTTAAATTTACTGCTCTCATGTAATGATAGGTCAATGGGAGAAGAGGTTTATTAATTGAGGCATAAAAGATTAAAGCAAGAAAAAAAAAATGTAACGTTTTTGTTTTCTTTGTGACTTCCAAGTGAGTATGTTTCAGTAATGACTGCTTTTTCCTCTCATAATCTGAAATAGTTTCACAAAGATAAATCATATTCATCTTCATATAACCGTTCCACACATCCACTTTCAAAACCAGTGAAGATGCTTTGATCCATATCATATTCATCCTTAGCTAATGTTTTTGCATAACATTAAATAATATGAAATTTTTGGTGATGTGGAGGGAATGCAGCCATGCATGAAGCAAGCTTTTAGGTCTACTGCCAAAATGTTTCATGTAAGCCTGGAATTTGTCTATCTGTGGAATAATTGTATGTTGGATATATGCAGTTAAGGGCAAATAATGGTCTATAAATGAGTGACTTTCCAGACAATTTCAACACGAAAAAGGTAGAAGACTTAGTGACTTGAGAGAGGAGCAAGAGCTCAACTGCATGCTCAGTTTTCAACAACGTGGTTTTTGAGAAGAAACTAAACTGGTTGTCCTAAAGATACTTATTAAATACTAATGGGTAATTTAGAACTCTGTTTTCATCTGATTCTGTGAAAATAAGGATACTTGAGAAGAAACTCTTTGAAAAGGGAGAAAGGTTGTGCTTGGGTTTTTTTCTCATCCAATAGTATCACTTGTGGCTTGTTGAAATAGACTCTGCATGGCAACAAATATTTGGTAAATCAGATTTTTTCTCCACATTGATCTTGAAAAAAGTGTATAATTTTTATTCTGACTGGCTACTCAGTTCTACTCAGTATGAACTTGAATTTTGAATTAGTTCACAAGAAGTGAATCTGTTTTTACTATCTATCCCATAAGAATAACATTCTGAAGTTTTTATCTTTTGTTCTATTCATTATGGATAGCAAATTTAGAAACAAGTAGTTCTTTATTTATAAGTACAGTAAATAATATTTTTGTACCAGAGATTCACTGTGTAGGACTTCATTTTGTTTTCTTTGTTTCTTGCCCTTACTTTGGTTATATTCTTTGTCCTATTATCAAAACAGTTCAATTGTAAGTAGAGAAGAGTCCCAGAAATTGCAAGCTCTTATGTAAGAGAATTTGCTGTGCTTTAATATAGCAGTGCTTAACCTTCCTATACATAGCGCAAGTTGGGGAGCACAGCAGTAGCAAGAACCACAAATTATTGACCTTTCTCCCTTTTTTTTGTTTTTGTTTCTTTTTTCTTAATGCATCCATCTCCAGGAAGAGAAATGTTCTGTTAGTGCTGTATTGAAGGCAAATTACTTAAAAACTGAGACTCTCTAGTTTGAATCACTGTTTCCTTTTTTGTTTTGAATTAGTTCTTGCCAAGAAAGATAGGGAGTAGGTGGTTATGTCAGTGGAAAACACTACAATATCTTTCGTTCCTCAGTTCCTGTGCCAGGATCAGTGATTGCTGATACTATCAAGAAGCCTATGAAAATATTTGCTCTGGAAAGAGGTTAAGAGTGAGAAAATATTAATGTGAACTTTAGGCAGTGAAGAAGCTACAGAAAAATCAAAAGTTAGCCTTAATAGACTTGGAACATTGTGTTATGAATTATTCTGTTTCTGTAGCTTACTTCCACAAACTTTTGTCCCGGTTTCATCTGGGATACAGTTAATTTTCTTCCTAGTAGCTGCTGTGTTTTGGATTTAGTATGAGAATAATGTTGATAATACATATTGTTTTAGTCATTGCTAAATAATGCTTATATTAAGTCAAGGATCTTTTTGGCTTCCTATAGAAGCTGAGGGAGCATAGACAGGACAAGCTGGCCAAAGCAATATTCCATACCATAAACGTCATGCTCAGTATATAAATGGGGATTGGCCGGGGGGCAGGACTCCACGATCCCTGCTCAGGATGGGATGGGCAATTGAATGTCGAGTGGTGAGCAATTGTATTGCATCACTTTTTTTTTTTTTTTTTTTAAATATTCTTTTACTATTATTACTTTCTCATCCATTACTATTCTATTAAACTGTCTTTATCTCAACCCATGAGGGTTTTGTGTTGTTTGGTTTTGTTTTTTCCTTTTTCTCCCTCTTTTCCCAGTCGTATAGGGTGGGGTAGGAGTGAACAGCTGCATGGTCCTAGTTGCTGCCTGGGGTTAAACCACAACAGTCCTTTGTGGCGCTCAACGTGAGGCTCAAACCCACGAACCTAACATTAAGTGTCCCATGCTTTACTGACTGAGTAGGCCACTGTCTACTGGTTCAGGCCAGTGCGAAAGTCTAATGGAGGATGGAAACTAACAGTAGACTATCATGGCCTGAATGAAGTCATGCTGCTCCTGAGTGCTGCCGTGCTGGACGTGCTAGAACTTCAATACGAACTGGATTAAAAGGCAGCCAAGTGGTGTGCCACAATTGACATTGCTAATGTACTTGTCTCAATTCTTTAGGCAGCAGAGTGCAGGCCACAGTTTGCTTTCACTTGGAGGGGTGTCCAGTACACCTGGAATTGACTGCCCTAGGGGTGGAAGCACAGCTCTACCATTTGCCATGGACTGATCAAGACTGCACTGGAACAGGGTGAAGCTCTGGAACACCTGCAATACATTGATGACATCATCATATGGGGCCACACACCAGAGGAAGTGTTTGAGAAAGGGAATAAAATAATCCAAATCCTTCTGAGAGCTGGTTTTGCCATAAAGTGAAGTAAGGTCAAGGGACCTGCACAGGAGATCCAATTTTTAGGAATAAAATGGCAAAATGGGCATCCTCAGATCCCAGTGGATGTGATCAACAAA
>VYXH01007102.1:81013-113698 GCA_013397275.1 Burhinus bistriatus | reverse complement strand
GGGTCCTGCACTTGGGTCACAACAACTCCATGCAATGCTACAGGCTTGAGGAAGAGTGGCAGGAAAGCTGCACAGCGGAAAAGGACCTGGCGGTGGTGGTCAACAGCTGGCTGAATATGAGTTGGCAGTGTGCCCAGGTAGCCAGGAAGACCAAGAGCATCCTGGCCTGTATCAGAAACAGTGTGGCCAGCAGGACTAGAGAAGTGATTGTCCCCCTGTACTTGGCACTGGTGAGCCCGCACCTCAAATACTGTGTTCAGTTTTTGGCCCCTCACTACAAGAAAGACATTGAGGTGCTGGAGCACGTCCAAAGAAGGGCAATGAAGCTGGTGAAGGGCCTAGAGCACAAGTCTTATGAGGAGCGGCTGAGGGAACTGGGGTTGTTTAGCCTGGAGAAAAGGAGGCTCAGGGGAGACCCTATTGCTCTCTACAACTAACTGAAAGGAGGTTGGGTGTCTATCTCTTTTCACAAGCAACAAGCGATAGGACAAGAGGAAATGGCCTCAAGTTGCGCCAGGGGACATTTAGATTGTATATTAGGAATTCTGTCACTGAAAGGGTTGTCAAGCATTGGAACAGGCTGCCCAGGGAAGTGATTGAGTCCCCATCCCTGAAGGTATTTAAAAGATGTGTAAATGCTTAGGGACATGGTTAGTGGTGGGCTTGGCAGTGTTAGGTTAACTTGATGATCTTAAGGGTCTTTTCCAACCTAAACGATTCTATGATTCTAGGATTCTATGATCCCTCCTGCAGCACTGACAAGTCTTACTACCTTCACCATCTGTCTCCCTTGCAGGCTTAGCTTCAGTCTCTCTGCTTCTGCAACCTCAGCAAGCATATCCTCCTTCGGCTTGGAAATTTACAGGCCTGATTCTCCACTCTACCTGTAGAGGATTTGCTAAAAGGCATCATCAGAAGAGTTGGCTTCTTCCTTCTTTATGCACCGAGGCCAGTGCTTCACTAAATCCCTGCATGTCACTCAAGGCTTGATACCGCCCGGATCTCATGGTGAAGGAGGAAACTTCACATGAAAGCACATGTTACATCACACAATGCTGAAAGAAGATACCACTGGTTAGCCTGTTAATCCACAGCCAATTTGTTTTGATTTGTTGGGGGTTTTTTTCCCCCTCATACCTCCTAGTACATTGTAAAGCCCTTCTGCTTTCCCCCTTTTTTTTTTTTTTTTCAGAATTTGTCGTGTGTCATGATCATAATTTTTGGAGGTCGTCCACTACAATCCAAAGAAGAGAAAATTGCAGGTATTATATTTAGTATTCATTGGTGTGTGTGTGATGGGTACATATTTTGCATACGTGCTATAGTTCTTTCAGACAACTCCAGGGAATATCTCAGTAGATATATGGCGGCTAATGGGAAGATTTTGGTGTTCTCACCATGTTATTAGTGTTTAAGTGATCACATATATAAGTTTTCATATGACATGCTGGTACTTAACCATGAGTCAACAGTGTGCTGATGAAAGCTAACCACATACCACATTAGTAAAACAGTGGGCAGCAGGTTGAGGAAAATGACCATTCCCCACTATCTGGTACCTCTGAGATCACTTCTGGACGTCTCTCTCCAGTTTGAGGCACTGTGGTACAAGAAAAATATTTGCATATGGGGGGTCTATACTTTGGTAAGATATGCATCTTACCCGTGTATATGGGGGATCTTGCCAATGTATACAAATACCTGAAGGGATGGTGCAATGAGGACACAGCCAGGCTTTTTCCAGTGGTACCCAGTGACAGGACAAGAGGCAATGGGCACCCACTGAAACACAGGAGTATCCCTCTGAACATAAGGAATCATTTTTTTCCTATGAGGGTGACTGAGCACTTACAGGGGTTGCCCAGAGAGGTTGTGGTGTCTCTATCCTTGGGGATATTCAAAAGCCATCTGGATATAGTCCTAGGCAACCAGCTCTAGGTGGCCCTGATTGAGCAGGAGTGTTGGACCAGGTGACCTTCAGAGGTCATTTCCAACCTCAGCCATGCTGTGATTCTGTGACATGCAGGAGCATATCCATTGGAGGGTCAGAAACGCTATTAGAGGAGCATGTTGTAGAATGCTATCGAAAAGATCATAGTGACAGTGGGCAAACACTGGAACAGGAGCTCAGATCTATAATGGAATCGCTATCCTTGGTGATATTCAGAACTTGACTGGTCAAAGCCCCGAGCAACCTGATCTAACTTACAAGTCAGGTCTGATCTAAGTGTTGATCCTTTAGGCAACTTTTAGGTTGGTCCTTAGGCAACCTAAATTATTCCATGATTTTATGTAAAATTTGCCAAGATTTGCCCCTCTTTGCAGGTCTCAATATATGCAGTGATATTTAAAGCAGGGCACAACATAAAACCCAAACTATTGGCAAAGATTAATAGTATTAATATATTTTGATATCTCTGTTATTATATTGCACTGCATTTGCGGAGCAAGGACCAGAACTGTTTAATGTGCTACATGGGCGTATGCAGTATGACCAATATCCGTTTACATGTTATTTCACAGAAGAATGCTCTGAAGATGTGAGTACAAGAACCTGGGGTATAGGATATGCTGTACAATGGGCTGTCTTGGTTAAGTGTTAATACCACAGACTTTAAAGATATGACAAGAACATGACTTTACAGAGAAAACTTGGACACTTCTCTTGCAAAAAAAGCTTATGATAGATCCATCCCCTCTTGCCATTTCAGCTGATCCTTTTCTACTCTGGCTTATCTCCACAGTTCAGTAATGCCTATGAGGAGAGCAAGTTCTCCTGCACAGGAACAAGAAGTTGGTGAACAGAAGTGTCTTTGCACTGCCTCTACTCATAAGCCTTGGCACAAAAGTCAAGGCAGGATTGATTGAATCAATACCTTCTCATAAACCTGTGTTAACTCTAGATACTAACTATCTACAAACCAAGGAGGGGAAAAGTAAGTGCTGAGAAGGTAATTTGTGAAGGTTTCCTTGGGATAAGATCTAGAGACAAGTAGTCGTGTTGAATTTGCAGGAACTAATAAACTCAGGCACCTGGAGCCTGCTGAACTGATACAAGGCTACTAGCACACAGTGGTATCAACAGCAGGTTGTGTAACTTTGACCACATCCTGGGAGGCAGAGGCTGCTGTATGAAAAGACTACAGGATTATATGCACACCTCATGAAACAAAGGACTCCCCGAATGACTTTCTGAAGAACTACTAGAAGCCATTGGTGCTTCAGCATGATACTCTGCTTCCGAGTACACAGTGGGCTTGGTCTCCCAACTACTGCTCCAGCTGGTAACTATGAGTGCATGTGTGAGTGAGTAAGTGAATGTGTTATGTAAATAGCTATCTGCTGTCAATAATAACAGTTAAATGGTCAAAGAAGTATTTGTTATGATCTGCATCTCCCGCACTCAAACTCCTATCAGGGAAAAGGGAGTTTACAACACTTCTTCTACAACAAATTAGAAATATAATGAGGCAGAAAAGAGTTCTATGCTGCTGGTTTCCTTGCTTTTTATTTCCAGTTAAAAATAGGTGGAAACAGATCGAGCAGCAAAGTTTTAAAATAAAATCATTCAACAGATAGCTTCAATGACAGTATGCACAATATTCAGTACTAATCACTTTTATTCCAATAATTATCCATAGAAGTGTTCAGAGTAAATCAGATGCAAGGCATATTGTCCTACCTTGAACAGTAGCTGGTACTAGATATGTCAAAGAAAGTGCAAGAAGCCTGGCAGTATATTGCTAGGGAGTTGGTTGCGTAGAAGAGTGTGCTTGCAAAAGCTCTAATTGCTGGTTGATATATGTCCCTGAAATAATTCTGTTGTTTAATATTTAACATTATAATTATATATCATTTTGCTTTGTGTGAAGAAGAGTTTCCTGTTGCTACTTTGAAATTGCCACTAGAGTTCAGTTTCAGTGAATGCTCCCTTGCTCTTATACTGACAGCATGTTATTTATTATTGTGATTCTTTTCTTGTGTCCCCACTTACTTGCCTTCTGTCTAAGGCAAACACAGGAGAGTCTTTCAGTGTGTTTCTACTAATTTTTATCTCAGTTAATTCTTCTGTTCCCTTTTTGATAGGGGTAATTAAACTTGTGCACAGTGTTCCAGCTGACAAGTGATTTATTTAGTTAACTAAATTACAATACATAGACATACATTATATTTCTATTCTGTTGCCATTAAATTCTGTGTATAGCCCAGTAACTGCTTACTTTTTCCGCCACTGCTTCTTCATGAGTAATGGTCTTTTTTGATCTACGTACAGTGTTTGTTTAGTCTTTTTCTGAGATACAGTCAGCCTAGAACCCAGGAAAGTGAGTAGTTCCAGTGATTCCCTTTAAAGTGTGCTAAAGAGATTTGCCAGCATTTGGTTTCATCTGCCATCATATTTTCTATTCACTCAACTTGCTTAAGGCCTCCAAAGTTTTTCACAGTTTCTCTGGTCTTGATCAACTTAAATGATTTTGGAATGTCAGAAAAACACTTTCCAGATAGTTGATAAACAACAGATGCCCGAGGATGGAACCTTGTGGCACACCATGGATAACTTCATGCCATAGCAACCATTTTTCTTTCTTTTTGTTTCTTATTACTTCACCATTTCTGATCTGTGCAACTACTTTGTCTCCTCCTCCTTCTCCTCTTTGCCTACTTAGCTTCTTTAGTTGCTCTTTTATGAAGGGTTTGGACAAAGGCATTTTAAGACCTTCATAAATTATGTCAGCCTTCTCTTTTACCTACTATACTACTGACTCACTCAAAAAATTTTAACATATTATCTCCTTTGCAGAGCTCATAGTATATAGATCCCATTATATTCTAAGTATTTTATAGTCACTAATGCGAATAATTTACCAGCTATTGAAAGCAAACTATTGGTCTGCAATTCACTGGATGACTACATACACTTTTACCTAACTGCATGTGCAACACTGTCCCTCAGCCTTCGAGTATGGTAGTTGATCCTGCTCTCCCACTCAGGAAAGTGACATATTGTGTGTATAAATGTACTGTCTTTCAGTACTGTATGTTTGCATAAGCATATGGTACTTTCACATTTAATGCAATGAACACTGCAGACTACTGAGACATTGGGTTATGCTGGTGCGATTGCATGTGTTGGCACTAACCTTTTACTCTTTGCATTTGAATCTCACAGTTTCCTCCCTTTCATTCCATATTATTTTCATTACAACTTTACACTCTCGCAAACTACCTGTACAAATGATAACACGTCTTAAGTTATGCCAGGCAGGAATTTACACACACTAATTTGCAGCTGAGTCCAATACATTCAGCCACTTTCTTTTCATAATTCTTAATCCCGAAGAAATCTACCTATGATCAGCTTCTTACTCTCTGCTCTTTCTGAGGGCCATATTGCCAGCTTGTGTCTTACAGCTTGTCAGTGTTTGCTTCTCTAGTGCAGAGAATGTAACGTCCAGTCTCTCCTGACTACGGGGACTAATCTGTCTGTAAGAGAGCCTTATGTACTGTATACCAACCAGGCTGTATTGACTTCATTGCTGTTAGATTAGTCTATAGCACCAGATGGCCTTCTGTCTTTTTGGCACTCTCACAAAATGGCCAGTCTTACTCTGCTGCTAATGGGATGGTAAGTATTTGCACATGGAGGATGACGGCTGCACTCAGAAGTCTTTCCTGCAAGGTTGCTTTGGATTTAGAACAGAGCACCCTGGATGCTTAGGTAGCACACACTGACCCAATCTGCCCCTTTGAGATAAAAGAAGTATCTGTCAGGATACAGGGCAAGAAGCTAACTTGACTTTTCCACTGCATCTGGAAATCAGGCTGTAGAGCTTTCTCTTCTGGGCACACGCCTAGATTTACTGGAGCTCAGGGTGAGCAAAGATATCGGGAACATGCAGTAAGCAAAACAAAGAGTAAAACTAGGAAGAATTTGTTCCAGACAGCTAGGGATCATTCAGCTTTGAGTGTTTTCATCTGATGGTAAATTACTAGCTAGCTGAGCCAAATCTGCTGTCAAAAGTGACTCTAGAATAAGCAGATTCATCCTCCTGGAGGATCCTGTCAGCGGCAACTTCTGTGACAGCTCCCATGCAACTCTAATTGCAACCTCTATCTAGGACCATAGAAGCATAGTTCTTTACTTTGTCCCCTATGGCTGACCAGCAGCTCTTTAATTTGCAGCTGTAAGCAGTTAGCACAGGTTACAGCAACTTTGAGCCTCTCTGTTTGCCACGGAAGAAAGTGAATTTAGCCCTGAAGACGACGCTGCAATTATATATGACAATTATGGGCAGTAATAGTGACGTGTTCCACCTACATCTCTCTAAGCACAATTGCATGGTTTTTTTGCAAATTTTGGACATTTCTCCCTATCCAGCAAACTAGGGAGACATGATCTCTAGCAAGGAAGATAAATGGGCTAAAAAGGTGGAGATATAAACTCATGACAAGGAGTTTGTAAAAATGTAGAAATCAGAGTGCAAACTTAAGTTTTCCCAGCAGGCAAGATCCTGAACTCTTGCCACCTTGCCTCTTCAATGACCCTTACCTCAGCAGTCCTCCTTTTTCCAAAATGACCTCACACTCGTTGTCTGGTCACCTTCTGTCGAACCAAAGTGAGAAAATAAGATGGCATTAGATCTATTAACACATTTGCTCAAGTGAAACAGAGACATGAGGAGTCAAGGCCTTGTCATGTTTTGTGCTGAGCAGATGCAACAGGCTCTGCTGGGGCCCTGAGGTCTGGACGGTAACTGGCTAGGAACAGTTAAAACTTTGTTGTCCCTATTTTTGTGCACTGCAGCTAATACAGATCATTTTGTGGCTTCCACAGTATATGACAAGACAAATTATTTGCAGTGAGCTCCTCCTGTACAAGGGGTCAACACATATTTCAATGCAGAGCCAGGAACTAGCATATCAAAAATGAAGACCTGGTACTTCATTAATTCACTTTCCTTCATATTTTTTCCAGCTGTTCTTTTTTCAGTATTTAGTCAAATATTTAGTTAAAGAAATTTCTTTGCTGACTTTATGGAGAGATGACTAGCAAGGGATTCTTGGTTTAGGTGCATAGTATGTTAGTAGATGGCTCATCCTTGGTCTAAGTGTACAGTGTGTTAGTGGATGACTCTTCTCGTGAGCTTCCCCTCTCCATTTTTGAAAGATCTTGAGGAGTTTACGCCAAAAAAAGGCTTTCCTAACCTAACTTAGAATCATAGAATCGTTTAGGTTGGAAAAGACCTTTAAGATCATCAAGTCCAATCATTAACCTAGTACTGCCAAGTCCACCGCTAAACCATGTCCCTAAGCACCACATCTACACGTATATCTTTTAAATACCTCCAGGGATGATGACTCAGCCACCTCCCTGGGCAGCCTGTTCCAATGCTTGATAATCCTTTTGATGAAGAAATTCTTCCTAATATTCAATCTAAACTTGTGGGTTTCCTCCTTTAAAGCTGTTGAGGGAAAAGACTTAAAAGGAAAATCACATTTTTAGAAACATGTTCTTTTCATATCATACAGCAGGCGGCGGCTGATTTCTCAGTTGTGTTATCTGAGATAGCTCGAATGCTTTTGGAAACAAAACACTTAATCCTAAGGACTGTCTAGGCAAATTCATCCATCATCATGCACGGGAATTTCAAAGTGCCCATAAGGCATTCAGCACCCAAGTACAGGGAAGTAGCTGTTTAAATCACTCTTAAGGCTTTCTTAAAAACTGCAGTCTACACACAGCCAATGTCATCAGAAAAAATTTTCCTTGAGGGAAAGAGCTTAGCAGAGAGACTGTAGTGTTCCAATGTTCTGAAAAGTTCACTGAGTTATTTTCCCTCTGTAGGGACAAAGGTGCTGAAATTATTTTAACATCAGTGTTTCCTAGTTCATTTGAACATTATTCCATGGCGATTTTCTGTAAGTATTGCTGTTTGCTCCTTCTTTCTTTTTTTTAATGCATGGTAGATGTAAGTTCAGTACAACCCGGGAATTCTTCTCTTTCTAATATGCAAAAGCAGCTGTTTGAACCTTATTATTACATGGCCTCAGCTTGTGTTCCTGAAGAACACACAAAAAGTATTTGGAGCACTCTTCTGACTACATGATCTTCAAAAATGGCCAAAACCCCCTCGAGCTGTAGAAGGAGAACCTGATTATCCAGAAATGAAACTCCAGGCTACACAGAAAGGTACTCCTAGTTCTCTGGATTATATGTTTGACTGTGGTCTAAACAAGTCCCTTTCTTCAACTGTATGTAGAAATTAGAAGAGTTTTAGCTACAGCAATCTCAAAACAAAAGAATTTTACTAAAAAATACCCATCTTTTGCAAAGATTATTTCCAGTTAGCACACTTCAGCATATGCTTAGGCCAAGTGTGGAAAAATATTTGCCTTCCCCAGTTGTAAGCAAGTGAGGACATTAATATTTACTAGAGATTTTGATAGCAAGAGATAAGGGTTAGTACTGTGAAACAGGGATGTCCTGTATTATTACTGTGAAAATTTACTCCCAGCAACTGGGGAGCTACACAAGAAATGAAATAAAGACTTAGAAAAGTTTACACTAAAAAGCTGTGGAATAAAGAAATAATTTATTCTTCTGTCAATCAAATTCTTCCTAGTAAAGGGTCCTTTTGACTGACTGAAAGAAAAAGGGATCACGTTATCATTGCCTTCAAATCCCTGTTTCTTAGCTGAAGTATAGCACTGAATTGAGAGGGCAATGTTTGCGTGTTGTAAGATTATGGAAACTGTGCAATGGAACACTGGATGTTAAGTGGGTGAGTGAGTAGATTCTGAACAATAAAGCATTGGTGTATGACAGTAGAACACAGCACTGAAGAGGTATCACATCACATGGGCTTCTCTAGACCGGAAAGGCAATGTAGGTTAGATGAAGACAAAAAGACAATGTCCTTTGCTTGTTGTAGCCTCAGAGGGAAGTTACTGGTAGACGAGATTTTTCTGAAATACTCACAGGCTGAGTTACTGATTAATGCTAGGTATTCACCTCTTCAGATAAAATACCAGTTTGCTTTGCCTGGTAGTAAGCAAAAACTACATAAAAAAACATTTTACTTAAATCTAGCTAAATAAATATTTTAAAAACTAAATTAATAGTGTTCCTATGCCAAGATTTTCCCTTTTTTTTTGAGCATTATGGCCAGCCAAGGATCGCCATCAATAAGACGACTATCCCTATTTAGATCAACTGGCAAACATAAAACCCATCTGTGTGTTGCTTAACAGGTGCCATTTTAGATCCATGGGGAGCAAAGCAAGCTTTGTACAGATGGACAGTCATTCATTGGACCCTTGCTAGCAGTAGAATATTTATTCAGCCACTGCCCGCCTACAGGCTCAATATTTGAAAGAGCCAGTGAAAAATGTTTCTGGTGGAATATTTTCATGAGAGGCAAATAGGTGGAGGAAGCAGAGGAAATTCCATTAAAAATTGTTGGCTTACATTCGCTAACAGTCCCATTTTGATCAAGAACTGCAAGTTCTGGCGAGTGTTCTGGGGAGTCACTTGATGCTACCCAAAGGCTTTAATTATTAGAAGAAATACTATTAATCTGTACACTTTTCATGGAAAGGAGGGGAGTTCCTTCTGCTGACAGCAGTTGTATAAATTGGAATGGAAACTGACAACTCCCATCCAATATGCCAGGTAGATGACCTAAAGAACAGAAAGGAGGGTATACGCAAGTTTTAATTTATATAAATAATGAAAATTTCTGTGAAAGGTGCCAGCATTTCAAAGTGTACTTTGCTAGATCTAGTGAAAAACAGTCAGCCAGGCTGACTTGGTAGAGAAGAGGAATGACTTTTGCTGTGGAAAATGCTGCAGAGATTCTGTGAGTTACTGTGAGTATACTGTGCATGTACTGAAGTGATCGTCTTGTCTGCAGACTCACAGAAATGACTAAGTGACTAATGTAGTTTGCAATAGTAGCCTGCTAATTTTTCCATAGTCTATGCAGGAGCATGGGCATATGTACGTTTTATGCTGCTTAAGCTTAGTAAAGGCATCTCCATGTAAATGACAGTGTCTCCAGTATGGCAAGACAAGCAGCATGTTCTTGGAGTGAGGTAGCTGAACCTCTGAACCTGAAGCTGTGGTTAGCACTACCTGCAGTTAGGTGAACAGTAATTCAACCAGTAAGAAACAGTCATTGTCGTTTTTATGTTAAATATAGCACCCTTGATTTTAAACAGCATATAGACTTACAAAACCTAACATTTGCGGCAAGATACACTTGCAGACCTGCCAACTCTCAAGCACTGTGTTGAGCTTCCTGACCATGGCAACTACCTTTTCACCCACCACCACTTCTAACTCATGTTAAAAAAGGAATGCAAGATACAAGCTCTGTATGTTTCATGTTAAAAAGTGGCTTATGAGACCTTGGTCAGGTGCCAGGACTTGCTGAACACGGGACACAACAAGATATTTATGTTATCTATTATTGCTCTTGAAAGAGTCATAACTGCTTCAGGTTGTCCCTCAAAACTTAGAGTCTAAATTTTAAGATGTGGCAAAAAAACCATGATGACAGCAATTAAACTTTAACAAAAAGCCAATTGTGGTGGACAAAATTACCATTTTGATTGCTACTATGATTAAAGTAAAAATATTACCAAAGAAAATGAATTTTTTTTTAAGCTCTGGGGTAAAGCAAAGGGACCAACCTTCCCAGTTTTATATTATTTCTCAGAATCATAGAATCATAGGATGGTTTGGGTTGAATGGGACCATTAAAGATCATCTAGTCCAACCCCCTGCCATGGGCAAGGACATCTTTCACTAGATCGACTTTCTCAAAGCCCTGTTCAACCTGACCTTGAACACCTACAATGATGGGGCATGCCCAGCTTCTCTAGGGAACCTGTTCCAGTGTCTCAGCACTCTCATCATAAAACATTTATTCCTTATGACCAATCTAAATCTAAATCTACCATCTTTAAGTTTAAAACCCTTGTCCTATCACTACAGGCCTTGGTAAAAATTCTCTCTCCATCTTTCTTATAAGCCCCCTTTATATATTGAAAAGCTGCAATAAGGTCTCCCTGGAGCCTTCTCTTCTCCAGGCTGAACAACCCCAACTCTCTCAGCCTGTCTTCACAAGAGAGGTGCTCCAGCCCTCTGATCATCTTCGTGGCCCTTCTCTGGACTCACTCCAACAGGTCAGTGTCTGTCTTGTGCTGTGGACCCCAGAGCTGGATGCAGTACTCCAGGTGGGGTCTCATGAGAGCAGAGTAGAGGAGAATCACCTCCCTAGACCTGCTGGCCATGTTTCTTTTCATGCAGCCCAGGATATGATTGGTTTTCTGGACTGCAAGCACACATTGCTGGGTCATGTCCAGTTTTTCTCAGGCTTTTTTTTGTGCAAAGGTAGCATCCTGGGAATTTGGAAAAGAAAGATTTTGCACCTACATCAAGCTATATATAGTTTATAGAGGTAGTACTTGCAGGTAAAGAAACAGTCAAAAAAAACCCCAAACAACCCCAAACCCCACTTTCTGGTTGTTTCCAGATTTAAAAAGAGAACATCAAACCTCCGTAGAAAATAATTGTAGTATATATTCCTCATTTAGCTAAAAAAAAGTGTTCAGGAAGGGCTTAGGATTCATTCTCAGAAGAATGCGTTCAGGGTTAAGTTTTGAAAGTGCCCAAGAAGACACAGTTCTCATTATTCTGTGAAGAGTTGCCTGTACTAAAGTCACTGTCCAGTCCCATCACTGATGTGCTTGCAGTAGCGTAGACTCTTAGCTTAGATGGGCAAACTTTGCCTGTGCTTTATTCCAGGGTTTAAAAAAAGGCCCTGATCAGAATTATAACTTACTATTTATACAGGTGCAGCTGTTAAGAAAAGAATGCAAATCAGGTTTTCTTATAGGCCAGCATGTCAGAGCAAGATGTGGAAAATAAGGGGCAACCAGAGGCATTTATGTTACATTTTAGAAAAAGAACTTCTGAGACTATCTGTAAAGGACTCCGCTGTGGCTGTCATGTTTCTGTAATTACCCCACTGGGCTTTTCTAAACCATATGCATTCATTGGTCAGAGATAGAGAGGGGGAAGTAAATCAGCGCTAAATCAACATTGTAGCTGCAACAGTTCAGTTTTGATGGTGTTAGTCATTATTTTTACTTATGGGCTTCTCCGTGGCATTCTGATCTGCCAATGATCATGCCTACAATGCAGACAAAAGATAAAGATGAATATGCACAAAAAGGTATTTTCAGATAGTTCTGTCTTCCTTATTACAAGGAATATTGTTGCTTCAGATCAGCATTAGGAAAAGTGAACTCAAGAGACTGCTGGTTGGCCCCAGCAGGTCCTTGCAAAGTGCCCTTGGACAGCAGCACCAGATGGATTCACCTCCAGACAGCTCTGCTCTCATCCTGCTTTTAGTGGCTGCCTCTCCTGTTCAGATTGCTTCTCTTGTGTCCTGGTGAACACCATGCACGCAGTCCTGTCTTCCTATTCCTTTGCTGTTTACCAGTCAGCCATCTCCTACTGTGCATGTGTTAGGGGAGGCCTTTCTCCTGCTCCCCCTCCTGGCAGGTGTGAGAGAGCCCTGATTTGCTAAATGCTGCTCTTAACCACCCACTTCTTTTTTCCAGGGCCTACGCAGCTTTCTTTTACTTTGGAGACCATATGAGGCTTTCTCAATATGCTCCTTTGTATTTTATATCTAAGTTCACTTCTTATTTTGTATTATTAATTCATTTGTTTTCTTTGGGTTTGCTAAGTGCAGCTAGTCTGTGCATGGTTCATTAAGTTACTTCTAAACAGCTACAGCCAAACCTCAGCCAGAAGCCGCTGTTGAAGAAGTGGTATTTTTCTTGCTTGTTCTTTCTGCTCAAGGAAAGTAATCATGTTAGTATAATTCATGGTTTAAGTTCATCCAATAAAAAAGGAGATTCTTCAACCTGGGTTTTTTTATCCTCCAAGTGTGAAAATTAGATTTATCAGTTATTAACTTGTTTATTTTTTTAAGGTATCTAGCTTTGTGTCACTGTTGATTTCACTATTTGCAAACTGGCTTTGTCATTTTATTGATAGCACTTGAGTGAAGAACTCTCTGATAATATATGCAAACTCACAGCTCTCAACAAGCTTTACAGCTCCGTTAATGAGAGGATTAACAAGAGCACTGCAATGTATTTAACCTGCGGCACTAGCTCTGTTTCAATAAGACTTCAACAGCCTATTAAATGGAGTGGGGGCTCAATTAACCCAGACAAAGGCCACTCTACAGAACATGGCAGGGAGGACCACAGTTAGCATCTGCCTAAGCAGCTTGTTCCGAGCTGGAAATAAAGAGGGTGACATGTTCTCGCCCCAAGCTATGATATAACTGAAATGGTGATTCTAGTTCATCTGGGCTGACTGAATAGGTGACGGCATTGAAACCCACCACTATCTCGCCATATGACAGTTTGTAAAATCAGAGTGCACTCAACGGTCACCCCAGAGCCTCCTGCGTGATAGGACGGAGGTATTGTTCTGAGCTTGGTTGGCTGGTGGGAGCGTTCGCTAGCACAAGGCTGCAGTGCCAGCATGGTGTTACATTTGGACAGTCGGGGAACATCGTGTCAGTAGATCTTTTGGGGAATGTTTTAACAATCTCCTGCTGGAGAAGGATTGGGCATGGAGGTTCCACTGGTCTTTGGGTAATTTGATATTTCACTGAGGGTTAGTGTAAGGACTGAAAAATTACATGTAAGCAGGGTGGGAGAGAAACATGATTTTTTTAAAAATGCAAATTGTCCTGTAGCAATATACCTATGTTTCTCACTAAGTTCTTAGTTAAATTTAAAAAGTTTGTTTTAAAAGTTGCTGTTCATGCTCATGGTTAAACTCATGCTGAAGATGATTTACTGGGTAAAGATCTAATTCTTCCCTTGTTTTTGGCATGAGAAGGAAGTATTTTTGCTATTCCTGGGAAAGAACTATCTGCAGAAATTAGCTACTTTGTGAATGCTGGCTATTATTTTATTTGGTAAGTCTAGGTCTAGATTTCAGAATAGATATTATTACAAACCACAGGTCTTTATCAAGAAGTGGTCACTGATGAAAAAATGGCATTGGGATACTATTGTAGTGCCCTGGTATAAGAATCTAGCGGCCATGTTGCAATTATTTGCAAGAGAATTGAAAATCATAGAAAACAACATTTATTTTCTATTGGAAAAAGTAGAAAATAGCAAACATTTCTAGCTAACAACCAATGAAAAATGCAACAAGCTTGTGTTCTACTGCAGACTATGCTAGAGGGACAACCAGATAGGGGACATCCATTTGTTCCTGGATTAAACGTAAATTCTTTCAGAAAACACACCACTACTATTTATTATGTAGTTTTTAAACATGTAATGCTCCTATAGCACAGCTCTGCTTAAAAGGGTGGGACAGTTTTCTTTCATTTCCTCCTTTCATAGAGAAATACTGTGTATTCATTAGAAAAACACATGCTCATGAACGTACATCAAGCAGCAAGCCTTCAAGTGGTATGTGCCACAATCTGGTGACAAGGGCCAATAAAAATACTTGCATTATTAGCAGAATTAATTGAGGAGCCAGGTCTACCAAAATAATTTGGGAGAATTGTATGGACTCTGTAGAGTGCATAGATCAGTGGTAAGTTCATGGCTTACCTGAAGATAAATGCACATAAATGTAACTCACCCATTTCTCAGTTGAACAATCCAAAATGTGAATTTATCTGCCTTGTATATAGTGATAAGCATGCACACTGCTTTTTCCCGTGACCATTTGTTCTAGTGCTCTGTATATTTGGCTGTATGTGAGATTCAAGGCCAAAGAAACATAAGAATCCTTCCCTTTTCTGCAAGTCACTTCCAGGTTTTTGCCTCTTGTGAAGTCTCAAGTCTTCCAAGCAGAAAACATCTGCATTTCTAATGTGGAAAACAAACAAAAGACAATTTTTTGTATCCCCTCCAGAGATAATTAAGAGACACAAAAGAGTGGAGACCCAATTACTTTTGCTTTGAGGTCAACTTTAAGTACTTCTGATTATCATAGTAAGAACACGTGCTGCTAATTTTATACTTTTATATAGAGGGTAATTTTCTTTCCTTGGATCTGTATGTTATTATGGTTTGAGGATAAAATAGGTGAATTACCACAGCAATGTATTGATTTCCAGCAGAGAAAAATAAAGGGAAGTTATTAAACGAACACTGGTTTTCTGTTGGGATGTATTTGCTTTATCTTTTTAAGTCTAACCTGAGGTTAATAGGGCATTATCACCTCTAATCACATCTAACTAGACATGCCTCATTGGTAGAATACAGGCATTATTAAAAGTTCTAGATGCAATGTTGGGTTTTTTTAAAGAGGGGGGGAAATTGCAACAAATTACGTTGTCAAATAATTAGGAACTACATCGTGCCTTCAGCAAGCATGTTATGTAGTTTTTGTAGACCTGTGTGTACCTTCTTAATGTTTATTTTGATTCTCCCCATTGTGCTGGGAATGCTACAAGCGTATAGAAACCAGGATATAGGATGAGCCTATAGGAGCATATAGGATGTGGTGATGGTGTTAGTGATGGTCTAACCCAACATGACAATTTTTTGATCTCCTTTTCCTATCCAATGTATTGTTCCCCACAGTGACAATAGTAGATGCCATTTGGGAACAGCATGCAACCCTAGCTACTCTCTGTGGTCCTTTCCCCTTGTATTTCCCTACCATCCACAACTGCTGGATAAGGGGTGTTAGAGAGTATATCCCTGCCTATTTATTTTAGTGTCTGCTTATGGATCTGTTGTCCATGAATCTATCCAGTCCTGTTTGAACCTGTTGATACCAAAACCTCCTGTGGCAATAGATTCCAGAAGTTCATTCCTGTTGTTTAAAAACAAAAGTCCTTAAAAAATCCTTTTTAGGTAGGTCTCCTATTTGTTGCGTGCCCCCTAGTTCAAACAGCGTGGAACTTGCTGAATAACCACTCACCTTGTCCACTGCCGTCATGAGCTTCTGAGCCCATTCAGTCTCTCACAAAGGAGTAGCTCCCTCTACTTAATTATTTTATTTGCTGTTCTCCATACTTCCTCTATCTTTGCTTCTTTTTTTTAGGTATGGAAATGCAAATAGCACTTACAGAAGTTCCATAGCTGCAACAAAGTCTTGCCTATCATGTGCAACCTTTTCTACTCATTCTTCCCTTTTAAATCGTGGTCACTGAATGTTAACAATGATTTAATCATAAGAAGACAATAAAGCATTAGGCAAAGGGATATAGTAAGAGAAAAAAATGCTTAGCACACGTTGCTACTGCTCCTTTTCCAAACCAGTATTTGTCATTAGGAAAAACATATGCAGTATATAAGCCGTGCACAGATCTTTGCTCCCTTTCAGTGCCATACTAGGTATGCTGGCTTCCAGCCAGGCCAAGTTAACTGGAACTCAATTAGCATCTTTAACACTTCTAAGCAGTTATTTTCTCTACTTTTATTGGCAACTGATTCCCTGTGAGTTGAGCTGCACAAGAATGAAGATGTCTGTTCATTTTTCAGCTTAAGACATGGCTTTCAGGAGAGGGCAAAAATCAGCATGGTATTGGAGGTTGATGTGTGAACAGAAAATGGATGAGTGTGTGTATGACAAATAGTAATATTTCAGAACGTCAATAATATACAAATTGAATAAAGTATAAATCATAGGAATAACCATTAGGAAATCCATCAGATTCACTGCCGAGGAAAACTATAAACAGTGTTTGGCTTAAATTCTTATCAAGTATCAGAGAACAGGGATGCATTGGAGTGTGGCCATTCGAATGAGGGGAAAAAAGAAAGAGAATGAAAGCAAAATGGAGAATGGGAGCTGAAAGAAAGTACACAAAAAACACAGTCCGTGAAGATGTATCTCACAGCCAGTTTTTTTCCCCCAAGAATTATGTTTTGTGGAATCAAAACAACATTCCCTTATTTCTGGCCCTTCAGGTGAGAATTGTTTCCTACAAAGGATCACCAAACCTGGTGAGAGGTTAGATTGTGCAGCTTTCAGCTGTCACAATAAACCAGGAGTTCAGGAAGAGACCAGGAAGCCTTTGAGCAAAGCAAATGAACATCTTTCTGGGATACTTGGACAGCTGCCAGCTCACACATTAAGCTCTGTTTTCCAAACCAATTGTTCTGTCATTTCAAGTGCAAATAGTCTTCATCCTCTGCGTGGACTTCTTGTGTTTCACAAAATGAAATTGCCAGTCTAAACATGTGGGGGTTTTTCCTATAACCTCCTGATATATCAGCATTTAACATGATATATAACTTCGTATCAGCTATATAAATAGGAGAAAAAGATGATAGGTAAGCATTACCGAGATACTCAAAGATACTCAGGAAATACTGTTAAATCATGGGGTTTGCTGCCTTTCTTTTTTTTTTATTTATTAAACAGTGTTGTTTACAATGAACAGAACAACTATTAATTATTAGCTAATACGTATAATACTGCGATCTGTTTCAAAGCTAAATACTGCTAAATGCTGCTAAATCTACAATATTAATGTCTGCCCAGAATTAAAGCTATTAGCCAATACGAAATCTGTAATATTACCATTAATCATTCATATCCTGAAAAATATTTGCAACAGATGCCAAATATGGTATTAGGTATGTGCCAGTAAATCCTGACTTATGGATGGTTTTCAAATGCTGTAAATTAGTTTATTATTAATAAAAGGATACGCATGTGAGAAAATGTGTGAATGAGCTTGAATCTTTCAGCCAAATAAGAAATACAGAAACTGCTTTACTAGATCAGACCTACCATCAGAGCACAACGTCGGGTATCTGACAGTGAATGACACTAAGGTATATCTTATCCTCTTATCATTAAGTTCTGGTGGGCCAGGGTTAGCATCCCTTCAAGAGTTTTATAATTAGTTATGATATATATGGATTATCTTGATATCTGTGTAATAAAGTCCAATCCCCCATTGCACCTTCTTGTGTTCTTGCTTCCTTGGCTTCCTGCGACAGTTCTACAGTCCAGCCAGACCTTGTGTGGAAAAAAATTCCCTTGATTTTTTTGAATTTATAGTGTCTTCCTATGTAAATGAATGTTCATCTTTTCCTTGTAGAGTGGAACTTCCTTGTAGTATGCCTTTTTTAAATATACTTCCACTTTTATTTTTATCTTTTCCTGGTTTCTGCAGTCACAAGGACCCGAATGTCAAATAGATAGTTCCCTGTACATCTGAATATTGTCTCTCTGCAGGTAAGGAGGATGAATGGATTAGGCAGAGTGTGTCATGGTTGTTTCTGTGATACTAATAAAAGAATTTACTTAGGTTGTTATCAATTAGCCTTGTAGTTACAGACATTTTGTGTCAATAGGAGCTGGAATGGTGATCATTGACCTTTGCTTTTGTGCTTTTATTTCAGTTGAAAGAACTGAGATGGGAGAAGACCAAGAAATATGTTCTTCCTCTCAGCTTCATTGAACTATTTATGATCTTTTGTCCTCATTGAACCTCTATCCATTTTTTTGTTCAGAAAGTTTTGAGTGTTTGAAAACATGCAAGTTCTGAATGTTTATGAAAAGAGACGTGAGGTCTGTTGTACTTACAATCACGTAAGTGATTTTAATTCTTTTAGCCACTTATCTATTGAATGTGAGAATAGATGCTAGCCTATGTACGTTCAAATTAATACCTTAATTAGGCTTTGGAGCATTGAGCATAGTAACAATAAGAATTAATAGCTTGCAGCTAACAATAATGTCAGGTAATCTGATGGAGCGCCGGTAAGTTGATCCACTGGTTTATGTTTTCCACACATGTATAGACAGGTACATTGGAGATCTCTGTGTTTCATAAATCTGTAAGTGGTAATGTGGTTTCTGTAAGTTATTGTGCAAAGAGCACAATAGGCCCGAGTCTCTTGGTCTGCTCTTGTCTTGTGAGGATCTGGCACTGCCTTGTCAAGGCTCAGTTACAGGTTAGCATTACTTGCTGGAACCAACCCTGACTCCATTAGGCTGAATCTAAGTCCTGCGCTGTTTTTAGGTTGACCCACTCAACTGCAATTTGACATTAGGGGAAAAAGGAGCTGATACAAGTAACAGCAGGAGGAAAAATGAGAGAAGGGAACAACTGTGCTGAAACTGCCAGGCACAGGCTGTTTGCAGAGGGCAACTTGTTCAGATTTGGTAGGTTTTACTTTGCTTTGGCTTAACTGGTTTGAACTGCTACTATATATACTGCTGAACTCTCTGGCTTTCTATGCTGCCTGCATCACTGGTGAGAAGTGGAATTTTTTCTTTCAAAAGGCTGTCCTATAGGTCAGATCTGTGCACAGGCTTTTAGGAGCAAAAGCTTAGCACTTGGATTCGAACCGAGAAAATACAGCTGCTACTTCTTTAATTTTAGATAAATTTCCTTGACTCCTGTAACAAGGTTTTGTGGTAACTGTTATAAAGGTAGTTTGCATTTATAATGCTACCTTCAATTATTTCTTGCTGGGGAAGATGGATTTGTCCATCCATGCTGGCCCCAGAGTCCCTCCTCAGTGTATCTGGAGCTGCTAACTACTAGTGCAATTTTGAGTGAAATGTCAGTAATTTAGTTTGCAATTTCTTAAATTTGAGTAGTCCTAAGTTTCCTTTTGTGTTGTTTCTTTTTTTACTTATATAGATATATCTTCACCTCTTTTTACCAAGGAACATCTGCCCCTATATGCATCTCAGCAAGCTAGGGGTATCACTGATGCCAGTGGAAAGACCAGTGGTGTGTTTAACAGAGTTTGGTTAAAGATCTGTGGGAGGAAGTTTGTATTAAGCTTCAGCTCATGTTAATATAAGGGTTTTTTCTTTTTTGTAAGACATTAAGTTCATCCCTGTGGACATCACTTCAGAACCTGATACAATAGAGAAGGCTTGTACTGGAGACAACTTCATGCCCTAGCTTTTAGTTGAACACAGATCTTTGAAGATAAATGCTGCTTTGCTCTGTCTTTTGATAACCTCAGTCCTTTCAGTCAGTTGTAAACAAAGGAAGAAAGGACTTTTCTAGATACTCTTAATCAAAAGTGTTAACTGTAGCACCGTTTCTACTAAGGGGAAATCGTAGTATTCATTTGGCTCAACAGGGAAAGACAGCAATTATAAAGTAAATGGAGTTACTTTTTTTTCTTTTGTATTTGTGAGAACAGCAGTGACTGGACCATCATGATCCTGAAAACACTGAAATACTGACCGCAACAGTAGTTTTCATACCCTTTTAGCCTTATAGGGTGGGGAAATGCAGATGTTATTTCTTTGTCATCAAGGGAAAAGAGACTGACACTTCATAATGTTAAGAAAAGACTGTCAGACTCTACTAGAAATAATGAAGCTTGACAGTTCCTGGGTTAATACTGCAAGTACCAATCCTGTAAATTTCAATTAGCCTTGACAGCAGTAGGGTTTAACGTGATGTTTATGTGAAGTGGTTTTCCTTCACACTTAGAAGGAAAATGATCTCTTTCTCTCTCACACACACATACAAGAGTAGGGTTCAGCCTTTATCCTATTTATTTCTTGAGATCTCATGAAGATACTTTAAGTGTCTCAGACTATTTCTGTGGACAAACTTAGGATTCCAGCTATTCAGAACATATTTATCAAGATAGGGTGCCTGAAACTTGCCACAAAATATCCACATTTTAGCATCTAAAAGTTTCACAAATGTTCCACTACCGGAGCTCTGTGGAGTTCTGGTGATGGCAAGATATGAACCTGAGGCCCACCTCCCAGCGTAAACCTGGGTCTGGTGTAGTCGTACTGCTGCCTTCCCCTCTAGGAGATGCATCTTTTACCAGAAGTAGCTTTACTTTGTCCCTCCAGTCCCCTCCCCTGTGGCATGAACCAGTCCAAGATATGTGCCTGTGTGATATGATGTGATCACAGCTGTGCACCCACTTGGTTTAGAACACTATTGATATCCACCCTAACTTCTATCAGCAAAACACCTTTTTTTGCTATGTTTTCTATCAGTTTGCAGGATGAAATAAGCTTTTACAAGCAAGAAGTAGTTTTTTAACTGTGTCTGTGCTAGCACTCTTGCTGACATTAGCAATGCTGCACTGAAGTCACACCTCTAACCAACTCTGTGCTACGCGCTGCTTTACCAGCAAAAGTTTCTAGTGCAGTCCTGCTGTCATGTAGTCCTGCATGTCAATTTGGTGCTAAATATAGGTGTTATGTGTGAAAATTTTGGCCTACCTGCCGTGCTTAAGAGAAGTCAACGATAAGCCTCAGTTGGGCTAAGGTTCCTCTAGCAAAGCACAAACATGTTACCAACAAAAACAAATCATATCTACGCTTGAGATGAGCACAGATATTACTTTTTTAAACAACAAGCAAATGTGACACATATAAAAGTGTGGGACAACTAACACTTAGATGGGCTTAGAAAGCACTGAGCAGTGTACTTCTGTCAGTGGCTTCCCTCTTAGTTGTCAGGACAGACATTTTGTGTTTGTGATTGCAGAGAGTCGAGCCTTGCCAGGACTGACTTCCCTCTGCTCCCACTGAGACTAGCGGGAGGTGAAGGTGTTGGGTACATTGAACAAATGAAAAATAACTCTACGGCTGAGTTCTCTCTTAACAACTAAAGATAATAATAAAAAAAAAATATTAAAGACACATATTAAGGATAGCAAGAGCCTGAAAAGGGCACCTAGGTTTTAAGTTATATAATACCACTGAAGGTGACCTATTGGCACCCTTTCCACCCTGCATCAGCTCTGGTGGTCTTCTGAACCCATGCTGCAGTGGCTGAACTCACTGAACCAACAGAACACTATGCAGCAAAAATATCAATAGTTTAGTGCTGAATCTGTGAATCAAATTAGCTCCAGAGCTGCTGCCACAGAGTGGGAGTGTAAGGCTGGAAGAGGAGATATGGGGATGGAAGGTACAGGTAGTGGCAGAGCAAGAGGTAAGCAGATCTCTCCTTTTGGGTCATGGCAAGTTATTAGAGCATCTCAGACGTTTCACCCATATTTTCAGCAATCTTGTATGTAATTCTGCTCAAATGTTATTTCAATATGTGATTTTATCAGTCACAAGATCAGGGAGGTATGCAAAAAATTTTATGATGATACAATAAACCTAGGCTATAGTTTACTTTTCCATAGGTCTTGGGCAACAAATGCAGCTGTTAGTGGAAAGATATTTGAGTTGTTCAACAAGTTGAATTTTTATTTAACTGAAAAGTTTGCCATTTTAGAATGACTCCTGCATAGATGTAAGATAATCAGAAGGAGATAGTGAAATTTAAGGAGCAAATTCTGAAAAGTCACAAATGTGAAAAAGTGGGAAATGTAAACATTTTGGATTTGAAATGATCTGATGTTAAAATAGACATTAAATTTAAGGCTGACATAGAACATTTTCTTGTTTCAATCAGCTGAGTTGGAAAGGTGGGAAGATTAGTCAAAATCACAGCTTGCATGTGGAAACTGTGAAAGAAACACGTACTTCTAATGGAAAGAAAAATTCAAGTAGCTTAAATATTGATGTACATATTCATTATGGCACTCTATGTATGCTTTAATTTATCCTATAGTCTGTCAGTCTTGTATCCTTCCGTTCTTCCTCTTCCCACCTCCCTTGTTACTTGTTAGGTGATTTACTTAACACTTTGCAAGTGCCTCCCCTGTGCTATGCATATTCAATTTATCAGAGCTTCTCAGAACAGGTGTCCTCAGGAGAGGAAGTCTTTTTCTTCCTAGCCACACTTTCTCTATACAAACAGCAAACTGCAGTAATTGTCTCAAGAATTGAGAGAGTCAGACAGCAAAGGCAAAGGTCCTCTTTTTTGCCTTGTCTAGCAAATGTGCTGATTCACTGCCATTACTTACTTCAGAGCATTAGTTCCTCTTTAGAAGTAAGAAAAGAAAAGCTCCTCACTGGCAATAAGAAAATAAGGTGTTTTCCCTTGTTATTTGACTGGGGACTCCTACTGCCCTGGCAGTCTCTAAGTTGAATTTCTTTTAAGAATCAAATTTTCAGAAGTACACAGTCCTGTTACAGGTTTGCTCTGCTGAATTAATGAAGGTGTTATAATTAGCTTTAGTGGGACAAAACTGAACCAACAATGGGTACACTGTGAAATCCAATCCTGTATGGTTTGTATTTTCACTGTTGTTTTTCTGTGTCTCTCCTCCCACCCCCATTTGTGCAGACTGCTTCCAGGAAGAGCAACCATCAGACAGTGAAGTCATGTTACAGTGTGAGGCAAGTGTTCCGCTCAGAAGGAAACTTCCCTCTCTTTGCTTTCACCATTTCAAATATATTTTGGTTTTCCAGCCTCCCTTGCACCAGCGTTGTACTGCTTTTCAGTGCCAGAGTTTTTGCATTACTCTTCCAAGTTTGTGCTTTAGCCTCTGTCTATGGCATGGCATAACGCATGGTAAAATAACTTGTGTAGGTTCCTGACTCAAAGCTTAATATTCCACCATATGATTCCAAAGAGTCTAGTGAGACATCTCATGGGAAGGCAAAAAGCTCTGTTGCTTTCTCAGGAGTTTTTGGCATGTTTTAACTAGATTCTATTGTGGTGTCGCCCGATTCAAAACTTTGGCATTTCTCTCCTTTCCCTTTTCCTTTTTTCCTTCAGTAATTCCTTTTCATCTTTTTTGCACATTGAAGGCAAAGGAATAAAGATAAATGAATAGTATGATGGAAATTGACCTCAAATTTTACACTGCAACATTGGTTTGCTTTTAATGCAAGAATACTTTTGTACAAAATAGAGCTCACAGGAGGAAGGCCGGCCTGGAGTTTCTTATATTGGATCATTTTAAAAGAAATCTCTGCTAGCTCACAAACCTCATATGCCCTCTTCCCAAATCATTTCAGGTACTTCATAGTACCCCTGTAGTTAGCCCCATGAGCTGTCCTTTTGTTTGTGTGACTCACAGTTACAGGGTCCCCTCAGCACAGAAAAAGCGGACGCTTAACAGTGCTGCTTTGAGAATGCACTATATTGCAAAATATGCATGCATGTGCCCAGCTTGGCACAGCACAAATTTGATTCTGCAAAACAATGAATGCTGCTTCTGATCCAGGAAGCCCTGTCCTTAAGCATGTGTATTAATAACGTACTTATTATACACGTGTAGGCTGAGGGCTTCATTCTGGGTGAAAGTCTGGACTGAAAGTGGGACATGCCAGACTACAGGATTTGTGTAGCTCGTGGTTCTTCTCAGAGCTACAGTGCATGAGCAGCTTTGAGTCTCAATTTCCACATCTGGGCATGCAAAAATTTAGGAATCAAAAATTAGAGATCACTTGTGAAAATGTGAACCTTGATGATGCCGTGTTTTTCAGTGTGCTATCAGAGCCAACTGGAAAAACACATTTTACATACTGAAAAAGAAATCAAATGTTTACAAAGTCACAGAAACTACTAAAGCGAGTATTCTATGATTCTATGATTCTACGATCATAGCCAGATAAGCATTTAAAATAAAAATTGGTTGCATTTTCTGTTAGTGATGGTCTTTGCTAGGAAACAAAAATTGAAAGTAGCATGACTTGAAGGCAGTGAAGCTGTTAAGAAAAAAAGATGATATGGGGAAAGCTTGAGACCTTTTGAGAGGTGAGCTCTGATGGATTTATTTAAGGTGATTTGAGACACTATTGACCCAAACACCTATTCTGCTCTTTGGCTGGAGTTTGTATCTCCATTTGTAGGTGACAGAAAGGAGCTCTTGCTTGTACAAGGAGCTCTTCTGGGCCTCATTTCAGCATATGAGTGCCAGCCCACCTCTTCTGGTAAGAGAGAAAATGGGAAAGAATAGGGGAAGATTGAGAGATAGGTGAGAGGCATAAAGGAAAGTAATTTAAGTCAGTACCATCCTACATCTGTCAGAAAAGAAACAGAACAATTTTGTGCTGTGAAAATGGAGAAACACGTGTGCTTAGTAATTTTCTTTCAGCATTCAGGGTCGATATTCTTCAAAGTGTAAATGAGCAGTTTAACAGAGAGAATGAAATGGAAGGCCAAGTCCTGTAACGCAGCATTATTATTTCGCTTCACCACAATCTGGTTTTAAAGGTAGCTGAGCCAGTCCCACACAGTTCTCTAGAGTGTTATCAACATCTACTGGTGAGGAAACAACTTGGTGGTGGTTTCTATTGCGTTCAGTAACTGCCAGCCGTATAGGAAGGAGAAACGGATGGGTTGGGATGCAGGGCAGTTGCTACAGTGACTGTCAGCCCCAGTTCTGGCTCTTATGGCTGTAGAAGCACAGCAAGAGTCTCACCAGGACTGTAAACTGTCACAGAAATGGTTCTGCAAGAGAAGCAGCTGAAACCAAGTCAAGTGGCATGAGCTTTATCTCCTCCTGAAACAGATGGTTCGCTATCTGTTCATTGAGTTTTGGTGGAAGTTTTACTGGAGTTGGGAAGGCGGGAACCGGTTTCTTGAGCCCAGTCCTGGTTTGGGGAACATATGTAGCTTCACACCATTGCAAAAATCCCAATATGCTTTGACTGATTCTGGTGATATTTGTCACATGGGAATCTTGCAGAGTTAAGGACAGTAATTTTTTTATTAAGACTTGTCTATCTTTACCTAGAGTTCTGTTTTTACTGCAGTGCAAGCCATGATGAAGTGGTAGGGCTGTGAAGCTTTCACCTTTATTTCATGGTGGGAGGGAGGAACAGAGAAGAGGACAAAGAAGGCACCTGCAGCAGGAGACATTGTGTGGGAGAGAGCACTCGTGCTAAGTGAGGTTTCCCTAGTTACGTATTTGCTCAGGGTGGAATATCTTCCATTACATGTTTTTCTCATTTGTCTGCTTACAAAATGTTATCACAATTGGAGGGCTGGTTTTTTTAAGTGAGCAAATGTTTGGTAGAAAGATGACAAGACAGGTTTTGCAACAACCTTCTGTATTGTTACTTCAAACTGTGTTGATTTGGTTTGAACTCCTCCTACCACATACTCATTATGGTACTGTTCAGTATGATGCTGAAGCCACAGAGCACTGTCACGATAGAGTAGCTAGATCTCCCCTTCTCTTCCTTCACTACTTCTTTTGGTCCATGCCCCTTCCCTTATTCCAGCTGTAGTAGTCACTAGGCTCTCCCGTGACCCAATTTATTTCACTGAAACAATAGAAAACTGTCCTTGGTTTTTTTCCTTTTTTTTTTTTTTTTTTCCCCCCCTCCATTTTAATAATTCAGACTGGCTCACATCAGACTGAATCTGATGTGCAGAATAGCTGGTACAAAGTTATACCTGTCTTGTAAAGCCAAGTCCTAAGAGTGAGTCATCCTATAGATATAATTGAAATTATGTGGATTATTTTAAATGGTGGGGTTTTTTTTTTTCCCAAGTGTCTGAGAGTCAACTTTCCTTTCATCTCAGGAAGAGAGTTAATGATATTGTGTCAACCTTGCTCCCTATGCCTCAAGAGGCTTCAAATAAACATCCATTCTGTCCTCCTTAGATCTCCTGACATTAGAGAGACTTAGTGCTAAGACAAATGGAAGGTAAAGGGATTTACGTTGATGTTTCTAATGTCCAAATGGCGAGATTAACCATCTTGTGGAGAGGTCAGTGCCCACTTTTGGCAGTAATCAATTGCCAGTTGGCCAGACAAGTGATCACTGCATACATGCAGAGAAACTTTTCAACATGTCCTAGACATGGGGATTCCCAGCACATGTGGAGACAAGTGAATGTAGAAAATTGTTAGTCTTAATGAGCTAATCAGCTAAGTTTGCCTAGGTGTCCATTGCATGTGGTCAGATTCCCATCACTTTTTTCATGATAGATGTTGGCAGGTATGAGTGAGTTCATTCAGTCAATGCAAGCTCTAGTTTGACTATATTTATCAGTACCTGTTATCAACATCCAGGATTAGGGTTACTCTTGGGTATAGACAAAGTCTTAGTTATTTCTTACCTCCAGAGATGGTTAGGATGCAGCTAGTGAGCAAGTTAGGGGAATTAGATGCAACATGTTTTTCTGGCATTGGGACAGCTAGATGATTTGGCTTGTTGGTAATAATGATCAAACATTCTTTAAAAAATAATTTTTTAAAAAGTGAATGAAAGTTCCCAAGGAAGGAAGACATCTAGCTATTTGTTCTTTGAGGAACAATAAGATGCAGTAGGGTGCCTATTTTGTTATACAACTGTTGACCACAACAAAAATTTAGGAACTATTTCTCTGCCAGTAGTCTGTAGAGACAGACTGAAGGAGGAAGAGCTGAGAATGGGTGGGAAAGTGAGTGACCTGGAATTTCACATTGCTGTGAAAGCCAAGCTTCACTTTGTCTTGTACAAAAGAAGAACAGAGGAATAGGAGCATTAGGATTAATTTAGGTAATCATCCAGAACAGATTAGGGAGGTTAAAAAGCTCGTAACCCTTTCTCTGAATCACTGTCTAAAACCCCAGTAGCTAAAACCTTGCAATCCTTGAAAAGAGGCAAAGCTTGGTCCTTCCTCAGTCTGAGATTTTTTTTAAAACTTCTTTATATAAAAGTTGTGCAAGTCTCTCTGAATTTCAGAAGCAGGTAACTCAAGGAAAATTATTTGTTTATGCAAGTTAAATAAAAATGCCTGTTGTTTGGCAGTAAGTTTATCCCATCCGCAAATGCCTGTCAGTTTATGTCCTGATCTGTGAGTCCTGTTTCCACACGGCAAACACGTTGATGCAAAAGTTCCTCCTGACACTATTCAGTCCTGCTTGTTCCAGTCCATGCTGCACGAAAGAGACATTTTCCAGCACCTGTATTCTCACTGGTGCCTTCAGCAAAGCCCTGCAGATGAACCATTAGAAATACATGCTGACCTTAACAAAGTAGGAGCCGACATGCTTCACTCATAAAACTCAGAGAGCAATCAGACGGCATCCCAGTGACATTCATCACAGCTGCTGGCAACAGCCTTTAATTCATCTGGTATTTAACCAGGGTGAAATGCCCTGTAGCTATATCATGTTTGTTGGTGTTAGATGAACCCAGCTCATCGCCCGCTCACTAAAGTTCAGGATTTAACACCAATCCATGGTTTGCAGGCAGTTCATCTCCAGCACAAAATACTTGTCTCCTCTTTGTCCTTTATTATATTTTCTGTTCTCCGCAGCTTGTTTTCTAAACTCTTCAACATGTAATTGAATGCCTTTGCCTGGATTTGAGAGCCATGTTACATCCTGGCACAAGTCAGGGACGCAGCCCATCAGTGACATAATTAAGCCCAGTGATTACAAGGAAATTTTCCAGCTTTCATTACTAAAAGTTAAGAATATTCAAGATGTGAAAAATGCAAGTATGTTTTCAAGGTTGAATACTTAAGTCGTGGCTGTAGCGTCCTTTTAAAAAGATGAATGGGAATGGGAGCTAAGTAAGAACAATAGCTCAAATAATGAATACTTTTATGTCACGTAGTCATTGACTGCTCAGTCTTTAAAGAAATTAATTGGACTTGTTTCAGTGTGATTATGATCCAGAGACGTCAATGAAAGCTAACACAGTCTTTGGGGGCTGGAGAAAACCTAGTGGGTATTAAATATGGCCCACTGCAATCTTATAGGATTATCTCCCCTGATTTTGTGAGACTTATGTCATGTCCTACTGCCTATAGGATGTGTTCTAACTGAATGCTCTAATGCTGTAAAGTTGGTGAAGTAAAACTTTCTGGATTAAATCCTGGTTCCATTGAAGTCTAAAAGCTCCTACTGATTTTGATGAGGCTAGTTTCATGCTCTGTATAACTCTAGGTACAAACCACATCAATGGTTGGGATAAATTTGAGGGGAGAAAAAAAAAATTAAAAAATGCATGTAGCCCAACTTTATCCACTTCCCTTATACGGCTTCATCTGCTTTGGATCTAATTTAGCTTTCAATATCTCTAAAAGATTTTAACAAATATTTTTCTCTTAAAATTAACCATCTATATAAAAAAATTCTCTCTAAAGACTGCTCCTTCCTCCCAAGGCCAGCTCCATCACCTTCATTAGGTTAACTCAGAGCCCTAGACAAGTAGTCTTCTTGAGCTAAGAAACAAGAATAGGGACACAGTAACTGTATAGAAAACACAAGGAGGAAGTTAGGGATCTTCTGTGAATGATGCTAGAGGCACCGCTCAGAGATGGATCCATTAATCTGGACTATCTAAAAAGTTAAAAATATTAAAGTACATTTTTATGGTTCCCAGCATTCAAAAAGCATGAGTGAAGGTCCCCAAATCATTACATTTTAAGTAATAGTAAATTTTGAGTACATTTTAGGGCAATAGTAAGACTTGGTTTCTGTTTCAGACTTTTTATCACAGTGTTGAAGATTGGAAATGTTCTTTTTTTTTTTTTTTTTTTCCAGATAAAAGAATACTGAGGTTCCCGGGTGATCACTTGGCATTGGGAATTTGATATATAGATAGAACACCAGGTACAGTGAGATTTGTGTTAAATCCATAACAGGTAGCACAAATGAACGTTGTTAAAATAGTAGAATTAACTTTGGCAAAGTGCTAAGGGAAAACAAAGTGGGAGGTAAAGAAAAGAGAAGAATCAAATATATCTTTGAATTGACAATGATGCCCAACTTAAAATTATTGAACAAGTTGTACTTCACAGAATTGGCTTTCTAAAGATCATATTCAACTTACTATTCCTAATAATTTACTGTCATAAATTTAGCCCTTTTACCATTTATGAATTGATTTTGCCATTTCTGTTTATTTTTAATAAGTATTTGCTGTACTGTCCAGCTAAGCAGATTCCTTCTGATGATGGAGTCTTAAACCAAACTCCACCTTGACATTTCAAATGTATGTTGTGGCTGATTCAGTATCAAAGTGTTTGGGGGACTCTGAGAGTCTTGATTGGACAATTCCAAGTTGTGGTCTTTAAATATCTTAATGAGATGTGCCCAACTTAAAGAACATCTTAGAAGCATTTACCTCTTGAAAGCAGAGGGCTCTGTGTTTAAAACCTGAAGGAATGATTTAGGTTCTTCTTGTTCACTGAGCAAAATATCTACAAAGTAAGTAGAGATGTGACTGCAGAGTGAGTTAGTGTATGCATCATACTAGCTTCAATCTCAGTTGTGCAGAAAAGCTCAAAGAAGACGTGTCTACTTCAGTGCAGATTGTCAGCTTCACTGCTGCTGGATACTCTGCTGTTTAGTGTAGCTGTGTCTGCTTGGGTTGCAGTCACTTCCAGCATAGATACATAACCATGGTTTAACAGCCTTGGTGCAAAGGGTGTATTTCTCTGTTCATCAATGCTGAGCAATCACCTGACAGTGCTGAATCAGGCACTCTTGCTCTTGGGTTGAATTAACTGGAGTGCAAGATGTGGACTTTATGCTATTCATGGACACGTAGGACTTATGTAATACTAGGTGTGCTGGGACCCCATGTATTGCTTTGTTCCCAGTCGCTTGGACTGTGTTGAGGCTAGGGGAACTCCTTTGGTTAGCTGATCTTTGTACACAGCAATATAACCGAGGCCAAGACAAGCAGTTTATTATTTAACTGCTACCCCAGGTGAGATACTTACCTGAATAGGCTGTCATTATCAGTAAAACTCCTGTGGTGTAAATGGCCCCTCATATAGTGCTAAAGGCCCAGATTGACACCCCCAAGGTGAGTCAGTTGTCATGGGTGAAAGTGCTGTTACTTTTGCCTTCCTATCCATCCGCTGGAGATTATGGCCCAGAGCAGGAATAGCGCAACAGGGCTTGCTCCTCAGCCTAATTCACAGCTTGGTGCGTTAACCTAAAGCAAAACCAAGGGTGGATCACATAAATATTACAGCACCTGTTCTTAAGTGGCAGTGCAAATTGCTGGCACCCATGCGAGGGGGGCTGTGACCTCTGACAGGAGAGGCACGTGGGCAATGGGGTGCAGTAACTGCTATAGCTGATCCACCAGAGATGGAGACAAAACCCCGTGGTCCTCTGCCCTTTAGATGGAACACTTTCTCTCCCCCAGCACTCTGCAAACGCAGATCATTCAACACATCCATAACGGGGAAAAATGGTGCTGTTGTAAGCAAGCTCTCTGCAGCTACAGATTGGTATATTCAAATAGTTCTGTGTGTGACACCCACACAAACAAGTTCAAGCTGATTTGAGTCATTAGACTATTTAACATAGTGAACATAGAAGAGATAAAGCAGCTTCTTTGCTAGTATCAACCCTCTACTGGCTGTGTGTTGACACTTCCCACACTCCAGGATTGATGTTTTATTACTGTGATTTCTTCTCAGTCTTGCTGTTCTGAAATGACCCTTTTAAACCTGACTCGTGCTGCATAAAACAGTATTGAAAGGATCATGGGTTCGAAATACACACACATTTATTCTCATATGTATATGATAGATAAACTCAGGATAAGAGAGAGACCTTCTTAAAATATCTTTAAGTGCACATGTAAAAAGTATGTATAGAACATATAACTAGGTCCTATGGTGTTTCCTATGCATTTGATAGTATGTATGAATATTCTGAAGGCATCACATAAATAAAAGGGATGTGAATGCAATGAAAGATGCAGTTTTTGTGGAGATTTACTGTAGGTAAAGTGATGAGTGAAACAAGAAAAAAACCCCTAAATGTCAGTGCACCTGTCTGGAGTTTTTGAAGCTGTATTTGACATTTAAACCAGAACTGGTATTGGAGTTTCGTTTTTAAGAACCAGGACACAGCATGTTAGAAGGAGTTTGTGTAGGTGGTTCATTCGAGGTTCACATTAAGATCAACTTCACAACACTCCTGCTTTATCTTTGTGTGGAGAGGTAAATGGTGTGGTTTTGCAGTACCAAGAGTTCTGGAGGATCTATTAGTTTGAAGGACGTTACAAGGGATATCAACAGAAAAGATAATCATTACCTTTGTCATTCTTATTGTGATTATAGTCATAAAAATGATTCCATGCTAAGATGGATGGACACATAGTATTGGCCAGTTATTGCTTCTCTTTCACCATTTTTCAGCTTGACTGTTACAGTTGCTTTGAGTTTTCCTGGTTTTGCTCTCACTGTTTTATGTCAAACGATTTTCTTTTTTTCTGTAGTCAGGAGGGTAGTTCTGTTGTCTCATAGTTTCCTAATTCTTTAGGTAAACAATTTGATGAATACCTTTGAATCTATAGAAAACAGAATTATTTTGTAATTATATCTGAATAGTATAAAGTAGCTACATTCACACAGAATAATAGTCTCAACAATTAACTCCATGAGCAATTACTCTAAATATTACACCATAACTAGCAAGAAATATGAATCGTAAGTCCTGCCTGAACTTACGGTATTTATATCATTGTACACCTTCTTCTAATGACAACAAAAAATCTTGTCTATCAGTTAATTCCCTCTTAATTTTCTATTCTAAACTTTCACTGGGATTTTTCTCTTCATGCAGCTTCCCTATCTTTTTGCTGATCCCAGATTCATGTACTATTTGCCTTGTCTTCAGTAACTTAGATTATAACAGTGGGGACAACGACACTGTCAGTTTTGTTTAATGTTTAAAATTACAGGTACACCACTGTGTTGTACAATTAATTCTTGTCATTAGAAATGTGGGCAAAGGTCTCCACTTCTTTGTTTGTGCAGAGGGCCAAATGGTCGTGGGCATTTCTACATGATAGCCTTCAGAGAGAAATCCCCTGTGCGCAGATAGACATACATG
>VYXH01007102.1:59106-80971 GCA_013397275.1 Burhinus bistriatus | reverse complement strand
TAACCTTCCCTAAGTTCTCATGACATGAAGTGGCACAATGGCTTGAGGTGACGTGTAAAGCTGCACTCCAACACTGTCTTGGGGAAATTCATCGCTAAGCTTTTTAGCCCCTCCTCCAGGATAATAGCACCCTCCTCACTGCCCAGAGGCCTTCAGAATATGGAACCCCAGGAGTCTCAGGGAAATGGGGGAAAAAATTAAAATCAACATGATAAACGTTTCCAAAAATCAAGATGAGCAAAACCCAATCAGTTTATTAGGAATCTGAGCTCTCACAGAGACACCGGTCTGTGCATCCAGTCATTGTTATGGTCTAGAAAAGCTGGTGGTCCCCACTCCCTTCAAGCACACCCACAGCTCCAGCTAAATTCAGTGGTGGTCAGGGAGGTTTCCCCTGTGTCTGTCTGCTCGGGTGCAAAACACTCAACCATGCCAGCCCGTGTTTCAATATGCAGCCACATAGTCCAGCTCAGCAGCATCCATCCCACTGTGGCTGGCCCTGGGAGGTCAGCTCTGGGAGTCACTGAGCAGGCAGAGCTGTCGCTGCTGCCACGTCAGCTCTGATCTGGTCTGATTCAGCCTGCTGCTACAGAGTCACTGGAGGGGATCCATGTGGGGATACCAAAGCAAAAGCATTTTTGCTTCTAGGATGAGTATTTCTGCTTTGGACACAAGGATCTCTCCTTTCCTCTTGTGGGATTTGGAGCAAAGACCACTGCCAGTTGTACCACCTGCTGGATGGAGCTGCTGGAGGATATCATCTCCCCAAATCCCCTTTTGTGCAGTTCTACTTACAGTCTGATATAATATATATACACCAGATGTGTTCCCACAAAACAACAAAATACTAGGTGTAATTATGGGAAAGCAACTTTTTACTTCATGCAAAGTTGGCCAGGTCGTTCCATTACTGAGAAGGCACTCTTTTTAACCCAGGTGTGGCACATGAATAAATTTTGCCCAAATGCCAGACACGTGATGTCTCCTGCATTCTTGCAAGATATCCTGCATTTCTTCCCACTGTGCTGGAATGCTGAGCCACATCAGCAGCAACATGAAGCTACCAAGGCAAAAATGACCAACAGAGCTGAAGCCAACACACCACAGCTGCTTCCCAATATTGAACCTTAGGTATCTATAGACTAAATTGTCACTGGCCTAAATTTCCTAATTTTTGATGCAGATTTCATCCTTGGGAGTGCATCAAGTGTTGTGCACTTTACAATGGCAGACAGAAAAGAGCATGGGGACATGACTGTTCAAAAATGAGTCATTTGTAAAGTCAAACTTTCAAGCTCTCTCAATTGTCATCCTGTTAAAATATCAGGGCAAGGGAATTGGAGTTGGACGTTCTGTTATGTTTTTGTTTGGTGGTAAACAGGTTGGCATTTTTTACTTGACTGCTCAACGTTTGTTTTTCCTGGATGGATATGCCTCCAAGGATGGACATTGCCTTTGAGTTAGATTTTGCAATTGTCATTGGCTGAGTTCTTGATTACTGAAATCAAGAATGGCTCAGACTCTTATCTAAGAAGCGCAGGGCGGAGAGCTAGGTAAATGTTTCTTCTCTTGGCCTATCTCCATTGCAGGACAGGGAGGGGTTTGTTTGCCTAATCAGCCTGCGATCTGAGAGTTTGTTTTGCAAAGGAGCATGTGGGGCCGGTTTCCTTGGGTTCCCAAGCCTGAGGCAATAGTGCTGGGAAACATGTAATTCTTAATATTCGTAAAGGGGACATAGGCTTTTCTTTTTCTTTTTATAAGCAGAGCCACTCACGCAGCAAAGCAAAAGTATGTCAGAAATAGGTGTTTTATTTATAACTCAGTGCATTAAAAAAGAACCAAACAAAACCAAATACAGTCCAGTTCAACCTTTGTTTTATGTCACCATGTTGTACTTGCTTTTCCTCTTCTCAAGATGACAGTCCTGGGATCTTGATGCCAACCTGTGGAAGAGTGATTCCCAGACAGAACATCTGGCTCCTTGTATGAGTCCTGAGGCGGTCAGTTGTGTTGGTGACCATGGAGTTGCCTCTGGCTCTCACATGTGGTTACGTCAGTCACTTGATGAGGCTCTGTGGCAGCTCTGCTCTTCTGAATGCTGCCTCGTTTTGACCTTTCAATCTAAGTCAGTTTGCACTTCTTAATTATTTTTGTAGTGACCATTCCCTTTAGGAGGTATTGCGCTTCCCTCCCAGCCTTTTCTATTCCTACGGCTGGGTGTGGTAAAAGCCGTACCGTAAACAGCAGACTTGGCCTGCTGAGGGGCACAGCCTTTCCCAGTCTTGTGTTCCTGAGCTTGTCTGATAAACAGAATTACTTTGTTTTTTTCCCTTCACTTTGTAGCTTAAAGCACAATTCTTACAGCTTCTCCTTACCTGAGGAACTTTGAGAAACTACACACAGGAGTAAGGATATGGATGTTGAGGGGGGGGGAGGGTTGGAAGTAAGGCAAGGAAGATTTAAGGATTTCACTCTTGAAGAGGCTTTAATTGTCAGCAAGGCCAGAGGAAGGAAATGCTCAGTGGGTGCTGTGTACCCTGATTTCTGCTGATCCGGTGTAGGAGTGGGACACAGCACTTTGCAGGACTAAACCCCTCTGGTCTCAGGGCTGGATACTGCAGATAGATCCACAGTGGCACAGAATTGAACACAGGCCTTCCTTTTAGTAACTGACATACAACAGTTTTACTTGCTAACTAGACTAATGTTGATGATTTATCTCTCCCTTATTGGCAGTCCCTAGACTGCCCCAAGAACGCAAATTTTAATCCCCTTCCCCATCCAGCCTGAGCCATTACCATAGATCAGAGCCACTAAAGCTGCAAGTACACAAGGAGGGTATGTAACTCAATTACAGGAGAGAAGGCTCTACCCAGCTGCAACTGATGTGGAAATTGGGTATGGCTACTGCAAATCACTGCGGAATTATACAAGCTGGTGTTAAACAAGCAGCAGGGCAAATTAGCCCTGCGCTGAGCTGCATGCTGCTGTGCTTACACAGCTACTGGTGCCTCAGTTAACATATTTAAATACAGCACAGCTATCTCTACATAACCCTGCATTTTGCTTGTAGCTATATCCAGTGGGAGACCAAAGAATAGGAACTGCTTAAAATAACTTGTCTGCATTTCTGCAAGTTTAGTGTCTTCTCTCATCTCAAAGCCCGAGAGCCTATTCTGAAGCAGGGGAAAATCCTATTTGCTATTAACCAGGCCTGACTTGTGTCCCCAAAGTGACTTTTCTGCAGACTGCTCCCCTGAAACTAGAGCCAAACCATGCTGCATTTGGGCCTCAAGGTAGCGCACACCATGGTTGCAAATCCTGTATTTTTATTTGTTAGAGAGTATGCAGCACTGCCCCATGAGTAGTGGCATGGGACCCAGGAAGAGGCAAGAATTTCTTGGCCTGGATTCAGTTCCATTCAGTGAGGCTGGTACATGCAGAAAGGGCACAGGAGATGTGTGAGAGGTAGCTGGAGAAAGTCTGGTTCGGGATGCAGAAGAGAAAAAGGGTTTACAGGCAAAAGCCCCTTTACAAAACTAAGCAAAATACCAAAATAAAGCACTGTAGTAGGTACTTTTAACACCAAGTAGATAGATGATCAGGACACCCATTTTCCCAAGAGAATGCTCATCCTTTTGCATAATGCATAGCCTTGATGTCTCTTTTTGGCAGTGAGACAGAGATGTACTGAACATTTTTTTGAAATTATACCCCAAACACTGAAGGTTGGATCTTCCAATTAGATGTACACAAGCACAGGCTGTTTGGTAGAAGTCACAACTGATGTTGAAAGTCTGTTAATAGCAAAGCTTCTTGCCCTGCTGTAATTAGCACTGTGTGGTTTTGTCTTTTGCTCCTTTCTCAAAAATCAGTTACTTCAGAAATAGTTGTAAAATGCAAAATATAAAAGAAGAACTAATGACCTTTCTATATGATAATAATTTCTGGCAAGTGTCTTGAAGCTTAGATACATAAAGACTTTACCAAGCAGCTACTTTGGGTGGCACTTGAAAAATGTACTTTGCAAATGCACACAGATTCTTTGTCAAATGCTTCATTTTCATACCACTTTTGACTGAGCAGAGAAAGACCATCTTTAAGGGGATAGCTTGCCCATCTGGGGTCAGTGCAAAAGAATGGAACAGATTTTTTTTATAATTATTTATAAGATGTCTGCTTTCATAATGCTGTTCCTTGAGTGTCAGACGACCTCGGGGGCCCTTGGCCACCCCCCTCCATGTGTTGGTCATCAGTAATGATTCACTCCTTGAAAGAACATGGAGCAACTCTCAAGTCTATGTAGGTTTCCCTCCCTCCCCATGTTACCCATCTTCTTTTGGTATGCTCCAATCAAATTGCCAAGGATGTGGAATTTAAGACTTGAGGATATCAGGAGCACAGCATGTCTTCAGGTCTGATTAGGACTCGGATGCTGTTTTCAATGGAAGCATTGTTTGTAATGTATTTGTATTGTCTATTTTGATCCTACAGCCCCACCCTGCCAAAAAGCTCCTCGGAGGTGCACTCTGGACATTGACTGCTCCTTTCTGCTGTAATTCTTATTCATAGTTTGATAACTTTAGTGGCCCCAATCATTGTGCTAGGTGCTGCACAAACCTTTAGGGATTATCTAGAAAAGATTTTACATTCCTAGTTTAAATGTCTTGGCTGATTGACTGATAATGCTAGGCTGGACAGACCACTGATCCTCATTCCAGGATTTGAGTGTTATTGGCTCTCTTTACATTTACTGTAAGTGCTCCAGAAATGATTGTGTTCTGGGAGAAGAGAGTGCAGTGTCTAGCTCTTTCAAATATATGGGGAGCAATCAGCCTCAATTGAAAATGTAATCTAAACGGCCAATCTAGCTGTATCTTCCAAGAATTGATAAGGTTTGTAGTCTAAGACCATAGTTAAGGGTCCTCTTGCAAGGCTACCTAATGTAGTATCACCACCCCATCTCTTCATTAAAACCCTGTGCAGAATTTGAGTAAACAGCTGCACTAACACTCCTCTTCAGTTTCACAGTGCCAGCTGAGTCAGGTTCATTTGAAGAGCCTTCATCCACAGTAACTTCTTAAACTGCCACAGCTATACTTGCAAGAGAACATCGCACTATGGCTGGGATAGACAAGACAGGATCAGAAACAGCCACAGAGAGACTGGTGGTTTCATCCTTGGTTTTTGGCTGCGGTTTCTAAAACTAGTAATTCACGTGTTCCAAGAGTCTAAAGTAGTTCCCCTGTAAGGGGAGGAAAAACTGTTTCCTGAACATGCCCTGGTGAGTGGCACCTGCCTGCAGTAGGTGAAGTGAGAAGAGTGGGATTTTTGGCTTTCGATCCACTCTCACGGACTGGTAACAAGTTAAACACTGGATGAACACAACAGATTGGTCCATATATGCCTCTGTGGGTAGAACTGTAAATACAGGAAACTACAGTCTGCTGTATGCTGCTTGGAGCAGATAAATACATTGCCGTACTTAGCTTTGGTTATACCATTTTCCAGCTGCTCTACAGGAAAATAGGGCCGGACAATAATCCCACCCAGGGGCAGAGCTGTAACAAGGACCTGTTGAAAATTTTCCATCAAGCTCCCATTTTTTTCACTGATGGTGTTGTGACTGGTTGGATCTGAAGATCTCTTGAGACCTGTCTTTTTCACAGGGCAGAATGGCTTGTTCCCAATTCTTGGCAAAGTCAACACACTGTGACAGCTAATTGTTGGAGATTGCTTCTTAGGGAGAACCTGTCTAGAGAAAGAGGTCAGTGTTGGAAGGGAATGGGATTGACAGGAAAATGCATCCTTTTCTGAGATCTGGAGATGATGTTGCATTTGGTCAAGTTAGGGGTGTTTTTTATATCATGAGGCCTACTGGTTTGAAAAGTCAGCAAGTCTGGAACAGGGCTATCTGATTCAATGTCATGCCTCAACCTGGCTTTACACAGAGTTGAAGTTATATATACTATCCTCTATCTTTTCTGGCTGCACTGTGATTTGGCTCCCTTATGCAGAGCGCTGCAGAGGAGGGCACATGGTCTTCTGTTTGGGAGCATATTTAGAGCACAGCAGCAGAAACTTAAAAGAAATGCACCACTAGAGGGCATCTGCACATTCTCACAACTGTAAGGTAAACCTGTTCACAATTGCAAAAAATTCAGTGAACCATTTACAGCTAAAGTTATAAGATACTGGAGCTCAGAGCCTGCTGCATAGGATGGATTATTTTTTTTACTGAACACATCCCTCTGCTTTGGGTCCTCAAAAGAAGAACACACTGAGATGTGTTAATCAGCAAGGCTTAAGACTAATACCAAACCCTGGAGGTGACCAAGGTATAAGGTTTGAGAAAAATCATATTGCATGAAAAAAGTGGATGTTTGCTTATTTTCACTGTGGAGCAAATGGGTTGAGAGAGGGAAAATGGCCTTTGAGAGACAGAGGGAGGAACTAGGCTTGCCCAGGTCCCCCCGTGAATTATCTATATAGAGATGCTGAGGGAAGTCAGGAGACCATTCTCACTAATACAGTGGCCTTTTTTGCTATGTTTTAATTCTTCCTGAGAACTAAAGAATTACATCATTTACATATTTTAATTTAGGTGTGCTCACTTCACAGGTTTTGTTGATTTGCCTTTGCTTTTCCGAGTACTGCGTGTAGCTGTGCCTTCACCATGCTATGCTAGGTTTTATGAACCCTGGGGAGCTAATCTGGAAGCTGCAGAGCAATCTCTGAGCCACACCACAGCAGGAGGACCTGGACGCAATTGGCTGGCGTTTAGTTGGACACAGTCCACAACACGTTAGTGTGGCTACAGATTCACCCACATTGAGTTGTTTTCCCTCTGTGTATACCTTCTCTCCTCCTCTCTGAGAGAGGGCCCTGCACAGGGCACCTCAGTCCTCCTCTTCAGTGCTGCCATCTCCAGAGAGGAAAGAAAGGATTTGATTTCAAATGTAAAATAAAACTCGTGTTCTCTACTTGGCAGATACGGTTCCAGGTTAAAGATGATTAAAGTTGCCAAGCCACTATCCATCATATTTGAGAAGTCATGGCAGTCTGGTGAAGTTCCCACTGACTGGAAAAGGGGGAACATAACCCCCATTTTCAAAAAGGGTAAAAAAGAAGACTCAGGGAACTACAGGCCGGTCAGTCTCACCTCTGTGCCCAGCAAGCTCATGGAGAAAATCCTCATGGAAACTCTGCTAAGGCACAAGGAAAATNGCAGCCCTGAGGAGAGGGACTTGGGGGTGTTGGTAGATGAGAAGCTCAACATGAGCCGGCAATGCACGCTCGCAGCCCAGAAGACCAACCGTATCCTGGGCTGCATGAAAAGAAGCGTGGCCAGCAGGTCAAGGGAGGTGATTCTGCCCCTCTACTCCACTCTCATGAGACCCCACCTGGAACACTGTGTCCAGCTCTGGAGCCCCCAACATAAGGAGGACATGGACCTGTTGGAGTGGGTCCGGAGAAGGGCCATGAAGATGATCAGAGGATTAGAGCACCTCTCCTATGAGGACAGGCTGAGAGAGTTGGGGTTGTTCAGCCTGGAGAAGAAAAGGGTCCAGGGACACCTTATAGCAGCCTTCCAGTATCTGAAAGGGGCCTGCAAGAAAGCTGGAGAGGGACTTTTTACAAGGACATGTAGTGATAGGACAAGGGGTAATGGCTTCAAGCTGGAAGAGGGTAGATTTAGATTAGATCTCAGGAAGAAATTTTTCACTATGAGGGTAGTGAGGCACTGGAATACGTTGCCCAGGGAAGCTGTGGAGGCCCCATCCCTGGAAGTGTTCAAGGCCAGGTTGGACGAGGCTTTGAGCAGTCTGGTCTAGCAGGAGGTGTCCCTGTCCATGGCAGGGGATTTGGAACTAGATGATCTTTAAGGTCCCTTCCAACCTAAACCATTTTATGATTCTATGATCCAACCTGTCCTGTCCAGACCTCCCCAGGCTTGCTTTCTGCAGCTAAGGGATGATACTGTCCTGCACTAATGCAGGCTAAACCTTCTCCCTCCCTCCTCCCTCTCTGAGCAGGGATCCTCAGACATGCCATACTGTGCCAAATCCTTTACAGTGGTTTTGTGATGTGAGCTAGTATCTGCTGGAGATGCCGAGCTGAGACATGAACTCGTTTCACAGAGGGCTTGACCTGAATTCCCTGAAGTGAGAGTCTAGTCCTTTTACTCACTAGGCTCCCTCTTTTTGTACTTAATCAAATCCTAAATCCTCTGAAGTGAAAAAATGCACATTTTGTTTTCAATGACTTGCTGAAGCTGAATGCTTCTCACAACCAGCAAGGCCTATGAAACTAGTATTTATTAAGGATGAGTGATTTCTCACACTTATTCTGTTTCTATCCAAGACTGCCAACTTGGTCCACCTGGGTTTCAGAACTGAGATATCACATTTTCCACATCTCATGCCTTCTCTATACTTGCCCTGCATTATTTATTATGGAACTGAGTGCTCCTGGGGTTCGCTGTCAGGCAGGGTCAGGCTCCTTTGGGCTCACCTCTGCTGTAGCAGTGTTGGAAGGCGCTGCACCAGCCAGTTTATTAAGCAGGCTGGTCCTGCAGCTGGCGCTGCAAATGGAAACTTAAAAGCTACTCAGTGGAGAAACTCAGAGGAAACTGGGAGTCAAAGGAGCAGTGAGGACCTGGAGCTTCTTACTCCTCAGGAAGATAAGAGGGAGTTGAGTTGGCGTCTCCCTTAGAGCTGTTTTGGCTATCAATTGTTTCAGGGCAGGCGAAGGTGCAGTATCCCTGCTGGCAGTAACACCCTTAATGATTGAGTTGATCAAATCAGTGTCATCCATTTGGGCCTTTCTGGCCAGGCTGGGAACACTGCTTGTAAAAGGATTTCAGCAACTTTTCACTCAAGGGACTTCCCAAACTGGCTCAGAGGGGGAAAAAATGCTATTTAGTAATAAAGATTTGTTGATATTTCTAAACTGCTAACTGGATGCCCCCTCCAAATCATTCCAGATCAAACATGTATGTGGTTAACTAAGGCTCTAATTTGGAAATTTGTTGTACGACCTTTTGTCCTGGTGAAACAAGAGTTGTAGTGGCAAGGCCAGCACAGATACTTTGTTTTCCCTACACCTGCGATATTTCTGTAGCTTGGGAGGAACAGTGGCTGATTGTGATAGAAGGAAAAGGTAAACAAACATTTACAACTTGGGAAAATAAGCTCTAGAAAAGGTTACAGAGTGGTTAATTTTAACAGTGTTTGTTTCAGAGTAGTTCTAAGAGATACGCAGTGTAGCCCCAATCTCCCTGTGACGGTGAGGAGCATAAGCTGCTCCATGAAAGCTGCTATTTGGATGAGACCTGAAACTACTGCTAGCAACAAAAGAAGATGGGGACATGTGGTTCATCTTTGGACTGCAGAAGAGTGGCAGACACTTCCCAGATCTAGCAAGACAAGTTTCATATTTTAAAATTCTGGGACACTTCTTTAATTAAAAAGTTATGCTTTTAGAAATGTTTCTACTCAAATGCACTGCAGCATTGGGAGATGGAGTATTTTTTTGTCTGAAGCCTGTATCATCTATCCAAACGTGCTGCATGAAAAGAGCTGGATCTCGTGTTTGAGTCTTCACAACTGAACTGAATGTTTAGACTGTCTTTTCCCATCAAATGTGTGATTTAACAGTGCAGCAGTGGATGAATCTAGGACAGTCTCTGAATTGCAGAGTTCTGTACTAGCTGTCTGCAAAGTAGGAAGAAAAAGAAATGACAGGCTGCTGGCAGAAAAAAACAATGATACTACAATAAGCATACACCACAGTTCATTTGATGGACAGCAGTGCCTACTCCCATAGAAAAGGGCTGGGATCCATGTGGATTAGTTCCTTGTGATATGTGCATAGAAATCCAAATATTCTCTTCTCAAACATGTTGGTAGCTTTTCTGTTTTCTTCTGGTCACTTACTAATATTAGAAGTGACAAACTGTGAAACCAAAGTTGCAGGAAAGGCATTGTGTGTTTGCAAAAATCTTAAGCCTGTGTGGGTCCATCCTGTAGTCCTTGCTCCTGCAAAGCTTCCCGGAGCCCTGTGTGTGTCCATGTGCATGCCCATGCACGTGGGCTCCTGGTTGCTACAAATGGCTCCATCCCTTTTCTTTGGGATCTGTCAGAATGGGAGTCTGTGCAATGTTCGGCTCTGCGCTTGACTGAAAGCTTGAGAAGTTAAAAGCTTTTAGAAGAGTCTCAAAAAAACAACAACATACACACATAACTGAAAACACATGAGAGATGAGAAAAAGAGAAATAATGCAGTGTGCAGTAACATTTGGAAGCTTTCTCTCTTTTTAGCAGTATCAGAGAGGCTCAGCAAGAAAGGGACCCCTGTAATCCACAGGGCCTCTGGAAGAAACACAGCAACAGCTGAACAGTGCATGAGAGCTGAGGCTTCAGGGAAAACCTCCATGAAAAATAAAAGGAAGGGGAAAAAAAAGCCCAGTATTTTTTTTAAAGCTCTGTACAGATGCGATGACAATTTGATGAGTCCTTCTGCTTTTTTTGCTTTCATGCAAATTGATAGCCCACTCTTGGGAAAGGTCTACAGTGCTTATGAGCATCTTATTGTCTGCTTGAAGTTACAAGCTGACTGGAAAAGCTAAGAAAAATGGCATTATGGAAAAGGGAAAAGGTGTTTGGCAATGTCAGGAATTATATGCTGCCGGTGGCACACACACTCAAAAGTAAGGACTGCAGGCAAGTCCACACTGTTAAGCAAAGTTGCAGTGGAACCAGTGTAGTGCCAGTGCCAAGCACTCAAAAGCCACTAAGTTTTGCTTCCCAGAGTCTTGAGACTGTTATAACACTGTGTGGCTTTTTCATGCAACGACGTGCTGTTGTGATTTGCTTTCTGGTTTTTGAACTGCTGTGGGTTGTGTTCTCACGATTTGCCCTGCAACCACAGGGATACTTTTTGTGTTTTTTTACGTGAAAGCTGTTCCTTCAGCTTCTTCAAGAAGAAAATTGAGAGTGTGGCCTTTAAGAAAACAAGCAAATGTGACAAGTGTTGCAGTAAAGTCACAAACACTAAAAGCATTTTTATTATGATGATTTAGCTTCTTATGGATAAGAAGACTGTTACACTTGTTTTGCTTGCTCTCTAAGGCCTTGCATATATAAACCTTTCATTCCTCTGTCAAATCAGCTCTGGTCTGACCCCAGAGAGGACAGCTAGACTAGCCAGGCATGGTGTAGCTAGTGTTGCCTCTGTTGCCTTACTGCCTGTCAATATGGGAATGGATTCACTGCAGCATTAATGTGGATGAACATCTGAGCTTAAGCTGTCGTAGGGGTGAGCAGTCACAGTGCAAAACCATGCACAGGCACTGTGTGCACTGCGAGGGCTTCTGAGGACTCGTCCCCTGAAATTTATGAGTGTGGTAAACTGCAGTGCTCCGTGATCCTTTCCTATCCTGTTGTGAAAGGATTTCTCTTTCCTTCCTATCTCATCAGAGTGAGCTGTGGAAGATGGCGGAAGATGTCAGAGGGCTACTGGCCACATTGAACAGTTTTGTGTTCACAGTCACTGAGGAGGGAGGGAGTGAAGAGCCCCCTCCCTGAAGGTTTCACTCTGGATTTCACACCCTAAGGCAAGCCAGGGAGCCTGGGCTGGACTGAACTACCCCAAGTGTAACATGGTAGTAGCTTTCTTGGGGGGGGACACACCAAATTAGAGAGCATCACTTAATTCTGTAGCTAAGATATGTGCTTGGGAAGAAATGCTGGTGATGATATTTTACACTTTGTTTATGCAGCTTCTCTTTTTGGGGATTACTGTATAGGTAGCAGAACGGTGGGAAATTTATGGAGAAAGACTTTTGTTGATTGGACATGCAAGAGTACTTTGCAGCTGGCTGTACAACGAAGTACCCTCATCTGTGTGTTTTGGTCCAGAGCATGTTGGGTCTGAATCTCTATTGTTCTGAAGCACATATGGTTATTTACACCTATGACAAGTAAGTGAAGGAGAGTGTACAACAGGACTGCTGTTGTGTGGTAGCATTTCACACCCACAGGTGTAACAGGTGTAAGTGACTGTACAAGATGCAGGACAAGGGAAAACCAGAGTAGTTGTTATTAGGTCCAAGCCACGACCTTTGTCAAGGTTCTGAGCTTGTCTACCCTTGAAAACATTGATTGCTAGAAGCGTACAATAAAGCCCTCAGTGGAAACTCAGCAAAAGAGCTCCTTTTACAAAACAGCCTTTTTGTAATTCAGTCTTACATGTACAACAGTAAGAATTAATTTGGTCTGGGGACCTGAGTGATGAGCCATTCTGATTAATTACAGTCATTGGCTGTGAGGCTGTGAATGAATCTGCTACTAGGTCTCTCCTATAAGCACACTAGGAGTTGAGCGTACGGTGTGTGACTGGCTGTTTTCTAATACAGAAGATACATAAAGTGTAGATAATATTTGCAAGAGAGTTCCTTTGTGACTGTAGTTGCCCACATTAAATGAAATAAGCTGTGATGGCAAAAGGTTGGGAATTCTGCCCTTTTATTTTCTAGCTTTTTGCCAGCATGGGTTTTTCAACTCTGAGCCAACAGAGCTACACCAGCAAAGCCTTTCAGTGGAAACCAAAATATATTTACTTAGCCTGTGTGGACAAGACATCAGAGAAAGGCTTGCAATCTTTTGATCAGCAGTACAGCAGTCTGAAAGTTCACAAGGTGAGAAGCACTTCTCACCAAGAATATACACTGCAAACTGTATTTAGAAATAACATTTTTAATTAAAAACAGCATTTCTGATCCTGTTGGCAGTAGCTATGGGGCACAAGTGAGGATATCTTTTCTGACAGGAGATGTTTGGGATCTTGATGCAAGAGACTGCAAACCAGTCTCAAGCCTGCTTGAATAATCAAATTAAGAACTTCCCTTCTTGGCATACATTTCTGAAGTGGCACGTGCAGGTCTAGCACAGAGCACTCATTATTGCCGATAACAGAGCTGACATCAAGGGCTTTCCTATGTTACGGAAATTTGTAAAGATGCAAATACAGACTCTTTGTGTAGATCCTGACTGTGGTTTCACAAGATGCTATTTTTGGTGGCACAACCAGCTTTAAAAGTTCCAACTCCTTCTGGTTCCCAGAGCCTGTTCCTGTCTTCATACTTCTGTTATCCCTCTGCTGTGCTGCCACACTCTTTTAGGATCCAGGTGAAAAACAAACCAAACACTTTTATTTTTAGTTGGGATGGTTTTACTGATCTACTTTGCAGCACAGCCCCCTAAACAGTGATAAGGTATGTGTGACAGGTGGTGAACTGTGGCATGAAAGTGGCAATACGTCATTAGGAGTGGGGCTGAATATGGGTGGGATCATCTTCCACCAGCTTTGCGCTGGAGGCAGGGTCTTGTGAGACTGCACAGTATCGGGAAAAGCCTGTCATTGCAAACCTCACCATGACCTCCTTGACTCTGGGGCTTGCAACCCTGGCCCTGGAAACTACTGCATAGAACTGCCTTGCTTGGCCATGTCCAACTGCAGTCCCATCTCACCCGATCTGAAAAACTGGGCCTTGGATCTGTTGGTCCTTTATGCTCTTCCTGTGAATTCAAGCACCCACAGGTTGCCAGACCCTTCCCATTATAGCTCCTGCTTCTGCCAGGCTCACAACATCACCTCCATTGGAAGCAATAACACTCCTGCTATAGCCACCGCAGGGTCACCGCTGCCTCATAGGTTGCAGCCCAGCTTCAGGCGTTGCCTACGCTGAAGTTACTATGCAAAGCCTCACACTGTGACAAACAGAGGACCTACATGGGATCTGAAACAGAGACTCACACATGTAGGAGTAGATGGGCCTGTGGCCAGGACTTCTGTCTCAAGTAGTGACCAGTGGAGAGTAAGGGATCAGGGATAACACCTCTGTCCCGGCCGCTGATATGTGTGGCTCAGCACCTTCCCATGCTCCAGGGAGGTTTGTATAGGAGGCAGCGGAGTATCTGTCTGGAATGATGTAACACCAGAGGCAGGGACGCTTCTGGGGAAGAGAAGTCATCCTAGCCACAGTTACTCACCCCACACATCTCCCTGCATGCCCCAGCCAGGGCAGGGGACCAGGGAGGCAGCAGCAGGGCCAGGCTGTTCCACCAGCGCCACTGGGCAAACACATGTGCTATAGCCTTGCCAGGCCTCAGCCCTTGCTCCCCTCCACAGCCCCTGTTTGATGAGGGGAGCTTTGTTTGCTCACTGTCCCCGACACTCGGATGGCCACTCGGTGGCTTTACTGCCCCGGTACCCAAGTACCTGGCAGCAGGCATGGCCCCTCTGGCCTGTTCCCCAGGCAAGGGCCACCAGACCTCCTTGTGCATCAGGAGGGCAGCTCTGGAAGGAAAAGTCAATATACATCCTTGCCAGTGAGACTGCAGCTTATTTTACGCCACCAGCTTGTCTCGTCACTTGTGGTGCCACATAGCACAATGAAAACTAGAAAGCAGGCTGAGTGCGGTAAATAAAGGCAGTAAAACAGGATCTTGCACATTGCACTTGCTTCCTCATTGATCTTAGTGCATCTTGTCTTGCCAAAACTAAAGCAAAACACAATGCTGAGTGGCTCTGAACAAGCTGCCAGTGTTTTGCTTGTACAGAGATTTTAATCTCTAGTGGGACTTCCAGTATTAGGAGGGGTTAATGGAAATGCCCCCCATTTTAAAGAAAGGCATTTTTGTTTCTTTTTTCATCTCACACTCCAACATAGCCACCAGTGGAACAAGTGGGTCCGCTGCTCTCATTCAGCATCACCATCTTTATTGAGAATTCATCTCGCTTCTGTCACTGTACATTAGAGACGGTTTTATACCATTCAGCTTCCTATGCCCAATTCAGAAAAGCTACAATGGTCACAGGGAAACCTGAAGCTCTCTTTACTCCTTTGGAGTGTGTCACCATAAATCATCCCAGCTAAAAGGCCATATGCCACTTTGTGCTACATTGTGTCAGTTAATAAAATGCGTTAGATCTTAATGCCTCAGGGCAAAAAGATGAGTCTTATGGATCATGCTTTATCTGTCTCAAGACACCAGGTAAACAGATAGTTCTGCATAAATGAAGATTGCTTTAACTTAGTTCACGCTAAGGAGCCACTGAACAAACAATTAAAATATTTTTGATTGCTATTCAATGCTTTCAGCCACTGGCTCAAAAATAACAGACAAAGGAAGATATTGAGTTAAAAATCATGACATTTTGCACATCCGTAAGCAGACATATTCCCCTCCACACACACACGTAAACACCAACACATATTTACAAACCTAGGAGTGTTTCCCTTGGATTTTTTTTAAGGCTTTTACATTCACCTTTTCAAGCTATCCTTACAAAAGGTAGAAAGCTATTTCATTGAAAAGAGCAAAAGAGGACCAAAATCTCCATTTAATCACAAGACTTGAAAAATCAGTACTTAACAAATAACTTTTAAAATCAGACAATAATACTAGAGCTATGATAAAATTGCAAGGTTCAGCAAATCTGATAATATAAATAACGTTTATGTTTTCATTTTGAAAGGCAATCAGGGCAGATCTCATTTGTGTTGGCTGCTACAGAAATATAGAAGATGGCTGTTGCTGCTTCAAAAGATTCTCCTAAAGGAGGCAGAAAATGTTATCTTTGGCATCATTTAAGGAAAACTGTGAGCTTTCTGTGAGCTCAAGAAAGGCAGTCCAGGATACAGGAGTGTTCACAGATAAGATTTATCTTTCAGTTATACACTAGCACATAAGGCACAGCGAAAATTAATTTAGGTTCTCCTGACAGGATTAAACAAATATCTTTCTTATAGCAGTAGGCTGATTTTATTGCTGAACTATTAACCAAAATAAGTGACAGAGAACAATTAAACCATTCATCTCAGTTTAGGATCCTAATGCAGACCCATGGTCAGCAGCACCCATAAGTTCTTCGTTTTCATCAGCATTCATTTTTAAATGGTTTAATGCTGTCTCTGATTGCCAAGTGCTAAAATATGAATCTTCACACTTCTGAGTCACTGATGTAACTAAACTGTGACTTTGGTATCAGAAAGTTTCCTGGGAGTAATGCAAGCTGGGGCCACGAAAACATCTGAGTCACGATTTCCAGGGTAATTCAAGCCCACCTTTGTCAAAACTGAACAAACTCCCACGTTCTCCCTCTTCACCTCACCAGCAACCCCCGGCAGCTCTCTTCGACGGTAGCTGGGTGGTTGACGCCTCAATTTTGGGCTTTTTATCAGCCTGAAAATTAGTCACTGCTCCTGTCTCTTCTGACAGCATCAACACTGGCTTCCATAAAGGCATTAAAATACATGCTTTCCTTAGATATACATGTTCCCCTTGATGGAACATCCTCAACCAATGGATGTGCAGGTAAGTGGGAACAGGAGCAGGTACAGTTTTGCTTCAGGTCTTGGGCCTGCTAGCTGCAAACACCTTGCGTCTCACACTCCCCCAGCTAGATGTGTGATGTAAAGGGCCATAGCTACATCCTCAGCTAGACCCTTTTAGAAGCGAGGGGCTGTAAATAAGAAAAGATGGAAGCTATAAATCAGTAAACCAAAAATATTGTCTCTGGTGTCAGGGTAATGAGCTAACCACTCATTTTCTCCTAGTAATAGTAAGAAAAATGAGGGGATATTTTGTCACATTGAAACAAACAAGCAAAACATCCTTCATCTTTCTTCCATGCTCTTCAAATTTAGCTAAAAATAAAAATAATCATCTGTACAGTTGAAGGAAACAGCCTTCCTTTTCTTTCTTTTCTTTTGTTTTGATTTTCTCAAGTCTCAGCTTCTGAAGTCTTCTAGGATTGCCTGGGCTAGATAGATGGCTATCTAGTTGACTTTGTGATAGGTTTTTCTTTGCCTTAGACATCTGGAAAACCACAATGAGGGAGGTAACAGGAAGTGCAGGTGCCAGGAGGTGGATGTTGTCCTCCCAAGGGCCTGTCAAACCTCACAGCTGGGATGCAACACGTCCTTAGCTGTGCACACTGTCTCCAGCAAACTCTTCTGGAACAGCTGTTGTTAGCAGCAACTGGGACTGGAGCCCCGGTGTCCTGCCTGGTAGCAGAACAGGCTGCGGTGCAGAACTGCCACGGAGGCACAGCACCTCTCCCCCAGGAGGCACGAGCAAGGGTAGACAACAGCACCCTGTTTCCCCTCTCCTTCCAGTCAATCACAAGTTCCTCCAGGAGGTAATCGCCCAGATGCTTTCACCACCTCTCACTGGAAGTTTTCCTTTGGGAAGGTAGACTTGAAGCATTCACTCTGACTTGCATTCTTGCATTCAGCCTCTGTTTCTTTGGCAGGGCTATGGCTGCAGCCCAGCAAATTGAGACTCCTATCAGGTAGGAAAATTAGGGAGGAAAATACTTTTGAAATACCTTCAATCCTCAACCAAATATATATAATTGTCGTTAGCGATTGTAAACCTACTCACTGTCTACATTACATCAGTTATTCTTATTTCTTCCATTTTTTTCACACTTGCCATATTAAATATATCTGCTTACAAAAAGATAATGAGCTCTCTCCCACTTTCTGTCCTGCAAGTCAGGCATAGTACAATTATATTAGTACCAAACCTATGCAAACAAACGTGCAGCTCTGGTTATTAGTATTAGTACTGGTATTAGTATTTTCACCAGAGCCTGAAAATTAATTGTGCCGTTTGCAGGAATTAACCAATATTCCAACTCTGCTGGAGGCCTTTCTGAGGGATTTAGCCCCAGTACTATTGTTTTCATTTGAGTCTTGCAGAACGGGTGACTGTAAAGAGAAATCCATAATTAGGGTTAGATGAGAGAGGAGATTCTTCACGCTGAAAACAGATCACAGAGTCGTCTCTGTCTGACAAAGGGTATGTACAGCCTTGTCGACTTCAGTTAAGACCATGTATGAGTACAGGGTTTCATAATATTAAACGTAAGGACCAAAGGGTTTAACAAAGCTTCCTCCAGGAGACATTTCTAAAGGATACAGGTAAGCCTGCAAATTGCCTGGTCTCTTGCTTGCACAAAACAAGCAGAGGTCTCTTACTAAGGCCTTCAGAGGTCTATTTAAATCAGTATGAGCTCCTCTTCTTCCTTTCTAAGGACAGCACTTAAACCCTTTTTTGGTACTCAACTGCTTGCTTTAAGTCAGTCAATTAACTTAAAAACAAAAACAAAAAACCCAAGAGCAGCACATGTAAAGGGAATAATTATGCTGGGAGATACCCTTAACATTTTCCATGGTTTGACACCTACACATTGGCTGGGCAAAGGACACCAGTAAATATTTTTTACTAATGCCAAACAAAATTTATGTCTAACATCAAAGCATGTATTTCTCTATGAGGGCTACCCATACGCCAGATTTGTCCTTTGTGTTTTGTTTGATGGCAAATCGTGCAACAAATAGATTAATAGTACAATTAAATTGATTACACAACTAAAAGAAGGCCAAATAGCAGTTCTACTTAGGCTGCAAATGAAGTTGCTCGGAATCTTCTGCGGACTTCAGGTGGGGCCCCAGGTTTGCTAGACAGTTAAAAGACATTGGGTGGAGATGCTGGCCTTTGGCTACAATCAAAAGTAGTGCAGGAGAACACCGACAGCAGCTTTGCCTTAAATGGGGTTGGGCATTTGCCTTTCAGAGTAGGGTGAGGGGATCTCCTGGAAAAAAGAGGGAGTCTTTATTCCTCTGAAACTTTTCTCGTGTTTAGCACCGTGGAACTGCATGAGAAGATAAGTGTGCTTGCTTTCAGTGCTGCTGGTGGCAAAACGATTAGGCACGATGTCTTGGCTGATGCCTTCGTGTGTGACTATACCATTGCTTCCTGCCCAGCCTCCTGCTCCTTTTAGAGTTACTTGCATTTAAATGGTCCTAACTTGGCTTTGAAGTTAATATTTCTTCGAGGGGAATGAAGTGATGTACTTATGTCTTCAATGGTTTGTTTGGTGGCAGTTGTTTGCAAGACTGGCTTAGTGAGGAAGTGGAATTCGGGGAGTTTTACATTGGCAGTAATAACCCGCAGCTTTTCTACAGCCTCTTCTGTCTTCAAAGTCCTGTGCAAATACGAGCTGATTAATCACGCTGATGAGCGCCTGATAGGCCATCGTTTTGAAAAGAAAGCGTTTTGTTCTGTACAACAAAAACGGTAATGAGGAGCTATTAAAAACACACTGTCCATTTACTCCCCCAGCCTCTTAAACAGACTGAAGCTTCAAATAACTTATAGGCAAAACCAAAGGTACATAAAATGATGTAAGGAGTGTTTTTCCCTCCCAGTACCTCCAATGCCAGACTATTTTTCTCATTGTCTTTACATTTCCTAGCGTTTGAAAATTAAGAGGGTGTGAAGAAAAAAAAAAAACAGCCGAGGAATTCAACTTCTTATCCACCTGGCTGTTAAGGTAATCACTGGTAAAATGCACTGTTGTTTCGAGAGGAGAGCCAGACGGGCTGGAACAATAGCAGTGTGTATAAACTTTCCCCATTCACCTCAAAGGGCTTTGGTTCTAACACCTCATTAAGATGATTTAAATGCTAAAGTTGCCATTTTGTTGTTGATTATCATATCAGAAACCTTCACCTAACATATTTAATTAGTACAGCTACAAGCCCTGGCATGCCTTCACGGAGGAGTAGGTTTCAAATTTAAACTATCTAAATACTGGAATCACAAGGCAAGTGCTCCTTAAGGCTGGTGATCCACAGCTGGCTTTGTCAATGCTTGTAGTCTTTCTCTCTTTTCTACTTTTTTTTTTTTTTAAATTCTTGTTCAATAGACCTAATCTAGTTTTATCCCGTGTTGAAGTTGTACCCACATAACGCTTGTCATTAGGATCACAGCTGTACCCCGGCAAGAGGCAGCAGTTAACATTTTCATGCAGTTAGGTGTGATGTATGTTTTGAAGAGTGTGTTTCTTCCTCGCTCTGTCTTTCCTTCCAAAGACTCATTGCTATAGGTACTGTTAACTTCTTCCTCCACATCTTGTTAGTGCTATTTCAGCTCAGTTAAAATGAGGCTTTATTGGCATGACAAGCTACCCAAGTGTCATCCAAGTGTTAGGGAGAAAAGAATCATGCTACTCTGAGCATGAACTGACAGTGAGTGGCACAAAGTCGGGGAGCTGAGCCTGAGTCAGTCCCCAGCTCTATAGACTTGCTGGGGACCAACCTGAGGCAGCTCCTTGTGAGTGCTGAACTGTGCCCAGCAGTACTGGGATCTAAGGTGGAGAGGGGAAAAGATGTGTTGAGCAAGGAAAATGCCAGGCCCGTAACACCTGCACATAGCTTGTGAATTCCCTGAATCGCAGTCAGATACCATCAATGTCAGTGTGTTACAAATGCCTAGGTAGACAGTTTAGGAGGCTGAAATTCATTAGTTGCCTTAAATAACCAGATGGACAGATAAGATCTCTACCTCACTTTGCCTGTCCCATAAGTGCTCTCATTCTGGTCAGCCTGTCCATCTGCATTTCTACAAAACAGCACATCTAAGCTAACATCTGGATGCTGTCTGAGAGAAACTATATAAGATAATACTAGATTTTTACCACAATAGCTTGTGCTTTTCTGTGCCTGCATCCCCAAATTGTTTAGTTTGCATTCAAATACATGTGGTGCATTACCTCTGCCTGCAAATGGCACTTTACTTAAATTCAAAGACACCCCCTCTGGCTCAGAGAGTCCCTGCACTGCATATTGCTGGAGAAAGGATGGCTCGTTTGTGATGCTTATACGCTGCCTTAGGTAACCACTGCTGCCACTGTTGGAGGGTGGACACCGGGCTCACTGGACTTAGGTCTGAGCTGGTAAGACCATTCTTACATGTTGTTGTGTCAGCGTAACTAGCACGGGTGAACAGTCATGTCCTGCTGCTACCGAGGTTGGTCACGTTCAGCTAATGCCAATTTGACCATGCCAGCTCCTGCCTAGGCTGCATGTTTGAAACAATGGGGTTTAGCACAGCTTCTTGGGGTTGAGCTCCAGCACAAGCTTTTCCTCGTCTACAGGTACTGTGGCCACCTGTTGTTAGCACTGGCTAGTTTATCTAGCGTAAATAGAAAGTAATTCTATTCAATTCTAATTGTCAGCTTGTCTGTTGACTGCTAACAGAGAAAACAAATAGTGTTGGTTACCAAGAATATTTTTTGGGGAGAGAAGGGGGAGGAATGAAGCAGATACACAAGGTTCTGTACAGGGACCACTAAACCCTCTGACACTGTACACAAACCAAGCTTCATTGGCCTTGTTTGACCTTGTTTGTAGCTGGTTTCTTACAGTGGAAGATTGCTTCTTGCCTGGGTTATCCCATCTTCCTCTTCCCATAGGGACAATGTCAACCAAACCCAAAAGAAAACCTGCTAATAGGCTAGCTGTTGTCGTGGTCTTATAGTCATATTTTCCATTTTTCCAGCTCACAGTGACTGACTATGGGCTGGAGTTTAAGTAATCAAGCACACATGCATCCACAGGCATGACTGTGAAAGCTTCTAACATGTGCCACTGACATGACTCCTTTGGACATGTGGCTTCTACTTTTTTGAAATGAGCTCAGCTGCAGTGAACTCTTCTTCTCCTACTTAAAAATGTTTCTTCAAGCTCATTCCCATCCACAGTGCAGTTTACTTTGCACTGTAAGATATATTTTTACCTATCGGACTTAAGAAGTAAAGCAGTTCAGAGAGAGCAGCTTACTGCAAGCATAAAGCAAATGGAAAAAAGGCCCAGACAAGCCAAGAAACTTGGTTTCTTTAGCCAGCTGCTGTCATATAGGTTGGAGTTCACCTATGACAGCAGTTGTTGAGGAATAACCCAGGAGGATTTTTCTTATTACTCTATATGTTTTATAATCATAGAATC
>VYXH01007102.1:0-59069 GCA_013397275.1 Burhinus bistriatus | reverse complement strand
GGCCTTCTTGGCCACCTGGGCACACTGCTGGCTCACATTCAGCCAGCTGTCAACCAACACCCCCAGGTCCTTTTCTGCCAGGCAGCCTTCCAGCCACTTTTCCCCAAGCCTGTAGCATTGCATGGGATTGTTGTGACCCAAGTGCAGGACCTGGCACTTGGCCTTCTTGAACTTCATACCATTGACCTCAACCCATTGATCTAGCCTGTCCAGACCCCTCTGTAGTGCTATCCTACCCTCAAGCAGGTCGACACTCCCACCTAATTTGGTGTCCTCTGCAAACTTACTGAGGGTAAGTAAGTTTCACTTAAGTTTCATTTAACCCTGGCAGACCTTGAAAGTTAAAAAGAACAAGCACTTTGAAATAAGAGTTTCATATATGAGGCTTTTGAGGACTGATCCAAGGTATGGTAAAACCATGCTTAGACTAGTTCGTAGTCATTAACAAAATGAGGTACAAATTTCCAGTCCTTACTCATGTCGGGGAGCATCTGTGTAAGTAATACCTTGTTTGACTAAAAGGGGTCCTTGGGTGACTCAGTATTCATCAGTATGACTAAGAGTTACAGTCAGGTCCCCAAACATCAAGGAAAGAATCTAATATTCTTTATATTTCAGTTGTGTGCGCAACCTTCATTGAATTAAAGATGACCAATTGCTAGTCCTGCAACAAGAACAGTTCCCACAGTGTAGGGTGACCTCTAAGGAATTGCTTCTCTCATGGGGAATTGCCATTCCCCATGCGCTAACATAAGGGTTTCTTAGACTGATCTGAGAAGAAAAGCTGTTTCAGAAATGTTCAGACTATCAATCACATTAGTTTAAAACCTAATAAAAAAGCAGGAAGAGCAGGGAAGTATAAAGCAGAGAAAAGTGATTTAAGATACATCTTTTATGGTACGGAATGTAATTAAGAAGTAGGTAGTCATGTAGATACGGTTTGTTGAGAACAGGAGTAAAATCAGCGGAGGAGAAACATCTTTACACCTCACCTTTTTTTAAATAATGACTTCTTGTAAAAGAGAGGGAAGGACTAAATTTGCAAAGAAACAAAAGAGAAACTAGACTGAGCAACAGGATGGGGAGGAAGGAGAGCTTTGTGGTTATAACACTCAAGAATCATAGAATGGTTTAGGTTGGAAGGGACCTTAAAGATCATCGAGTTCCAAACCCCTTGCTATAGGCAAGGACACCTCCTGCTAGACCAGACTGCTCAAAGCCTCATCCAACCTGGCCTTGAACACTTCTAGGAATGGGGCCTCCACAGCTTCCCTGAGCAACCTGTTCCAGTGCCGCACCACCCTCCCAGTAAAGAATTTCTTCCTGAGATCTAATCTAAATCTGCCCTCTTCTAGTTTGAAGTCATTACCCCTCATCTTATCACTACATGCCCTCTCCAGATTTCTTGTAGACAAAGAAGGACCAGCTCAGAAGACCTGGGTTCACTTTCTTGATCTCCCAGGGATTTCTTGTATTTGGGCAAGTCACTTACATCTTTGTACTTCAGTTCTCTCTGTGCAAAAGAATGGAACACTTCATTTGGACTGAAATCTCTTCTAGGCTGGGCTTGCCTCTTCACCTATGTGTACCTGTTACACGTAGCACAGTTATTTTACAAATAATACATCCTAATATCCTTAGAGAGATTTGATAAACTTGTATGCGCTTTTGTAGAATTCTGGCTATAGATTTACTTTTCATTATCCGGTAACAGCCTGGAGCCCAAGTCCTCCATACAACGTCTCTCATGAAAATGGAGAACTTCCACAGAAAGGGACCCATCCTGAAAGAGATGGGGAAACACAGGAAGCAGAGTAATTACAAACCAATCAGCAAATATATCCAGTTTTTGCAAGGGATGGCTCATTTATGCTTCTCCTGCACTCCCTGGAGCAGTTTTTTCTAGGTACCAATACAAGCCTTATCATTGTAATAGCTACACCTGCTAAGGTGTAGAAGGGGAATCCCTTAATGAACAGGTGGAACCAAAGCACAGGCTACATTCAAACTCAAATCACCTGGGAACTCAGCATAAAACCAGGAACAGAGCCTAACTTTTTTTAGTCTGTGCATTGCTTTGCTTGCTGAAAGTGGACTTCAGCTCACCTAACTTTAGACAAAAGAGTGAAGAACCTAGTTGTATTAGGAACCCCTGTGAATGACGGAAGCAGTCATTTCCCTTAACATCTAAATCACCAGCATGGTGGAGTATGTGTCTCCCCCCTGAATATACAAAGAACCTCAACAAGATGCTTGAAGTGAAGTTATGTAAGTACTTTCCTATACCATTTAATTTTTCATTGCATAGTTCTTTTTTTCCTCAGAAACATTATTTGCCACAGAGCAGTGGTGTTAAATGATACTATCTTGGCTTAGACATCAATAGTGGTGTTTCCTTTTTGACAGTTTAAATCACTCTTATACTTAGATAATTTGCCAAATCCTAGCCAAGAGATATTCTGAACTCAGGATTCTGGGCAAGTAAAGGAAAAAACTTTGAAATATTTGATTTTTTTTCTTTTTTTTTCCCTCCGTATGAATCCCAAAATATTCTGTTACAGGCTGGGAATTATAAGCATGTTGAGCATGTGAAGCTGCTTTGAAATTCACTAATCATAAACAAAAATAAGGTGGTAGAAAAAACATAACAGTGAGAGAGAGAGGATCTGACTTGACCTTACCAAGATGGGGGGGGGCGGAAAGAAAGCTGTATGCTATGTACTGTCTTATGCCTCCACTATGTTCTGTAGTGCACCCTTGGTTTCAAGGTAGTCTAGTGTCAATAATTCCCATTTCTTGTTTGTTCTTCTTACAATAGTTTTATCTAAGCTACAGTCTATCTGCTATAAAAAGCATTTAATTTCATTTTCACTTTGTGGCATTTTGAACTAGGTGTTAAAAATGGCTCTGAATTGCTGTGGGTACACATGGATTGCTATCAGTAGTGTCTAGCCACTCTCTTAACAGAAAAAAACCATGGTATTACAGTATTATATCTTGGTGTACCCTTGATCTAACTTTCATCTTCCACCAGACTAGTTTCATTCCTATGTGACATTCCTATGCACAATAAAAGAAGACATTAGCTTGCTATGGATATAATGATATTAATTAGGAAAGCTCCCTGTAAATGGAGAAAAGTCATGATGAGGGAGATCTAAAATATTTTAAGATTGTTTCTCAGGAGGGTGAACTGATGATACAAAAAAAAGTAAGGAAAAGCAGAAAGCAAGTAAATAGGGGGGAAAAAAGAGCAATGAAAACTGGGCAGTACTCAGTATACTTACATATATAATATATTTGCAATGATAGTAACTTTAGGTGTTAGCTAAGACAAGAGTTAGTAAAATAGCACAATTCCAACACAACTCCATTTTATGTTTAATACACAGAATTTTCCCTTTTATTAAACAGCGATTTTTCTAACAAAAGCTGATGATCAAAACAGTAGCCAATAAGGCAGCAAGCTCATCTCTATACTGATACTACAAAACAACAGGCAGGCTGAAACATCTTAGCTTCGATGACTTTTCACTACTCTTAATCCCTTTAGGCAACAGCACTTCATGCAGCCTATATTTTTGTTTCAGCAGAAATAGCCCTTTGAATGCGTCTTTGACAGTGCATCCTTAACAGAAGTCATTTATTGGTAATACTAACAGAAAACCATTTTTCCAGTTTCTAGATAATATTTATAAACAATATTTTTTTCATTTCTATATGAACAATCTCTCTGTTGTCCCAAGTGTAGCTTCATAGTGGAGCTAACCATGGGCAGCCGTGACCTTAATCTGGGCACTGGACTGAACACTGCTCATATATGAGTAATCACACTAAAAAAAACCCTGACAAAAACCTTGCTCCTCTTTGGTGTTGCAAGGGACTGTATGGTCCTGTGGGGCCCATCCCATGCTTCCTGGCCGTGCAGGAGCCTGGTCTACTCTGGGAGGCTTTGCTAACAAACTACTGTAAAACACGCCTGGTGTTGACACATGGGGAAAGTCATGGGAAGGCGGTGGAGGACTGTTAGCATTCCAGTGGGTTAGCAGGCAGCTTTACTGCAAAGTGAGCAGGTTGTGAACTTGAGTGGGGAAAATAAAGGCGAGCTTTAACTTCTTGAGTGTCATCACTAGCTGGAAACACCAAAAACCATAGCTAAGCTCAGGTCAGAGGTTTCCGTGCATTGATGGAGCTTCATGAGGGACAGCAATGGAGCACTAGACTTGTTTAGTGCTGCAACGAAAATAAGTGAATAACACCCAATGAAAACCCTGAATTGTGTCCTTAATGACCTAAAGTATCTTCTGCCCCGCCCTGGGATAGCACAACAACAGGGCAAATCCAAATGGTTATACTAAAAACACGAGAAACATAAAAGGGAAACCAAAATTACTCTGCAAACGTTGCCACATGATTCATCTAGTGAAAACAGAGTGTCAGTGCTTTGCTTAAATTAAGAGACAAAAGACCCAGAGGAAAATCTTTGGGGTCCCTGAGGACTCTGAATGGTGTAATCCAAACCCTTGTGGTCCTCTTGTGGTTCATTTATCTTGGTTCATGTTACATCTAAACATGTTTCTGATATGGTTTCTCTGACAAGTGTGAACTGGATTTTTGGGTTGGATTTTTTTTTTTGAGAACTGTGTTAATCAAAGCCTATTAATGAGTCTGTCTTTGCTAGACTTTGATTCCAAAGGACAGCAAATCCAGTCACAGGGCTCTTAGTACGAGATCCATGTGTTGCGCTCACTCTGCAAGGTTTAATTTATTCAAAAGAGTGGTGAAGGTAACTTCATCCTGGCAGGCTTTATGCCAGATCAGATGTTGTCTGTCATGTTATGGCCAGCGTGGAATCACAGCCCATGCTTGCATCAATGTACCACGTACCCCCGCGTCCTTTGAATTTACCACGGGGTAAGGGTACAGGCATACACAGCTGGTGTGGACTAGCTGATGAGCTTTAAGTCCATGCTATAATATGGGCTCACTATTTAATATGTCCATGTCCTGGATATCATAACATGCTATTTATGTGTCCATACGTCAGAGGTTTGTATTCAGTGGGAATTATTCTGTTTTAAATGAAGATATGAATTTTAACAGATGTAGTTAAAAGATGTGAAAAACTATACAGAACCTGCCTTAAGGAAGGGCTATTTTAGGTTGGTGGAAATTGATGAGAAGCAACTTAACTTCCAGATACAGTGTGAGCATACCCCGCACTAGAATACCGTACATCACTCTGCTGCCCACATGGGGAGAATACAAAGGAGGCTGGAGAAAGCGCCTTCCCGTGAAACACTTTTAAATCAGTATTTCAACAAAAGAAATATCAAGAGCTACTTTGTTATAGTGTGTATATGTAGAAGTCTTTAACCTGACAATCAAACAAATAAAAAGATTGAGTGACTGAAAAGGATTGCAAAGTACACTTACTCTAAAAATAAGTTGTGTTGATTGGTTGAATTTCTTCATACTAACTTTTGCACAGTGCAGGACTGCGTGCAGACAGGCATGAGCCAGTTTGGTTATATTCGTGTGAAAAGGCCTCATGAGCACATTTACTTCAGAGTGGAATTTGGCCCATGCCCCTTGCAGTCCTGCCACAACTGAGTCTAAACTCTTATCTACTGTATGGAAACTTAAACTGCTGGATCAACTCTGGCTGGCAAAAGGCAGCGATTTAGCATGGTGGGAATCGACATTTAGTCTGTTTGGTTGACAGGTGTATCACAATTTGCTTTGTCAGTGTACAGACCCATTCCTGGTCATTTGGCTGACAGGGATGCCTGGGAATTGCCTTCTGCTCTGACAGGAATGTGCCATTATAACCTGGGGCTTCACAATGTACACACAGTGGACTCACATCCCGTAGGCATTGTATTGCTCAGGATGCAAACTGTATATCAAGTGTCTGGCCTCTGCCATCACTTGAGGCAGATTAGGAACTATAGTCTATCTCAGAGACAAATTTTAGTGATAAAAATACTTCAGCTTCATCTGCACCATGATCTTATCCACTGCTGTTGGTGTATCGATCAACACAAAAGGCATGTAATGATGAATAAGGGCCAGGTGTTTGAGCTGGGCAGTGAGAAATGGACAAATTTTGTTTCCAGGGAGTAGCTCAAAGTGGAAATGAGAGTACGCTGCTTGTCTTGGCTGTGGAACTGCCCACTGCTGTGCCTTGAGGAGCTGACAGTGCAGGCCCTTAGTGCAAGCTGAGGACTTGCGTTCGTAGCTTCTTAATCATCTTATTCTTCCTGTTCTCTGCAACACAAAGTGTAAGTTGTTCTTATTTTATGATCCTTCTTGTGCCTTCTAAAGAAATCAAACTCCTGGCAAAGGCCATGGAGATGGAAAATTACAATAATCAAGCCTGGAGAAGACAAAAGTGTGAATAAGACTTTCAGCAGAAGTGTGACTGAGACAGTGTTGAATATAGGGCAATATAGCGAAAGTGTTAATAAGCAGATTTACAGAGGCAGGAAATGTGAGAAACAAAGGTAAGCTCAGGATCAAAAAGAGCAGATGGATTTCTTTCTTCAGACACAAAATGGCATCAAAGATGTAAAATTGCCAACACAAAAGTTAATGACTTTTCCACAGTGGCCACCACTAGGGTGAAATGGAAAAGATAAGTTAGAATAATAATAAGATTGATCCTTGCAACAAGGCAAGCAGAATCTGCCTAACTTAAATTAATTTACAGCTAATGGATATATACCTGCTTGTAATAGAAATTGCCAAAGATTTTTGAGCAATGAAAGAGGAGAGAGTTTCACCAACCCAGAAAATGTCCATAAAGAGTTTAGTGTCCACTAATTGGCATCCTGTGATGAGGCATTTTCTAAAAAAATTCATGACTGTCTCTTTTTTTCTGGATTTTAAAATGTTGTTGTCTTTTCTGATGTGTTTGCATTGCTTCAGGTCACAGTGAAGCTGCTGCAGTATCTAGTGGTGTTGCCAAGGGCAGCCTGCACCTTCAGCAACAGGGACATCAAAGCTGTCCCCACATCCAACACCTCATTGCCACTCCTGTGCCATGCTTGGGATTGTGGTGGTATGGCATCATGTGCAGGAGCACAGTTAGCTGGATAAGGTCCCAATACATCTGATTTTTTTTTTTTTTTGGTCGGTGGGATCAGTTTCCCAGTCTGGTTCATCACATTGCCTTACAAACATTATGTCAGTTCAGGTACCTCATGCTTCTAGTAGATGTTTCTTCATCTACCTGGGAATATCTGATTTTTCTCATCTAGCAGCAGTGCCATCCAGTTTTTATTCAGGCCAACCAAAGCTGATGTGAAGCTACTTCAATAGGCCAAAATGATGATTCAGGAGCTAGTTCCTAAATGGATCAGATGGCTGTATTTTGAGGAGATCAACAAACACTGGTGTAGAGTGGACTATTCCAAATAAAACCAGCCCTGGCTATCCAAGTTAAATTTGCTGCCCAATGTCTGTCATCGTTCTCAGAGAGGAATCTGTTCCCTGGGGGTCCTTTTAACTGTGGTCATGATGTGGCTATCACATTGCACTAATTGGTTAGGATGTGAAACACTCCTGGGATATCCCAGATTTCTTTTAACAGAGGGATTGTATGGGGAAAAGGAAGATTTAGAAGGCAGTCACTGCAAAATTGAGTTATATGTGGTCTTGGAGGTTGCTTTTACTTTTTGAGTTTCACTTGTCAAGGTTGGGAGTTTGACAGTCACATTTTCCTATTTTTAATGTATCTTTTCTCCCCCGTTGCTGTGTGAAGCCACATGAACGGTGGGCAAACCTGACAGAGAGGCTGGGGTGGGCGAACTGAAATTGATGGTACATGAAGTGCTGCCAGATGCATGGCATGCACAAATGGAAACCTTACTTCTCATAGTAGCCCCCCTGCTGACGCTAATGTTCAGTATTACCTTTAATTGCTAGAAGTAGAGACTTCCCTGATAGAAAGTGAGCTTCAATTTTCACGGCATGTTTTTTTGCAAGTGGCTTAGTTGGAGATCACAGAGGAAGTATGTGGCCCTGGCAAGTCCTCTGACCCAGATAAAACCTAAAAAGGGCTGTGTGGAGCCTCCCAAGATCCTCATACTGAACAAGACTTCCAAATTCAGAAAAGAGTTTCAGCTCAGAAAGGGAGATGAATGAGGAGCATTACTCCATCACAGCCCTAGGTGCCCCTTGCATCCCCTGCCTACCCGAGCAAGGAGGGGACAGGGAGTCCCTGAGGTCCCAGAACTGTAGCATATTGGAAGAAGAATGAGGGAATTGTGGTTGAATAGAGTAAGAATGAGGTAAACCTCCAAGAGTGTTGTCTCATTGTATTTGTCTTTGAGGTTAATCATGATGCTAGAGCCCATAGAGGACAAACTCAGAGAAACATTCCCTTTTAAAAAAAACAAGGTGAGGCCAGTACCGTGCTGTGGTCAGAGCTCAGTACAGGGTGGGAAGCACCATTTCCCACGCATTCTCCTCAAAATGTTGCAGCTTGAGACCCAGCTCCGTACCCACCCAAACCATAGCTATTTTTTAGTATGCTTGCCACGGTCTCCCAATCTGGGGGACAGAACAGACCTGTGGTGCTACTGAAGTCTTCTGTCCTTTACAACTTCTGAGCTGCAGCAGTCCCACAGGTATCTTGTACCAAACCTTGCTGCGTGTGGACATGTGAGCTTTCCCAGAAAACAAATGAATGTATAAAGGGGTATTTTCTGACTCTCTAGGCTGGATTCTTCTCCCCATGGATTTCCAGCAACTATGTCTTAATCTTAGAATGGCTATGACAAAAAAGGATTAGCTGTAACAGTTACTTGAGAAGAAAAAAAGGAAAGACGGCAAGCTCTAAGCTTCCTCATGGAGGTTTCCCTTCTGAAGCCTCCCTCCCTCCTTGAACATAAAACCAACCCCATTTTGGTAGCCAAGGCTTTGCAGCTCGTCCTGATTCCATACAAAGGTCTGAAAGCAAAGCAGCAGTGTATTTTCTTGGTATGGTTTATACCTGGACCACCAGCATATCACCTGCCAGTTCCTTCTGCCTAAATTGGCCTTCATAGGTTTCCTATCAGTTATTTCTACACTGTAGTTGTGGGATACGCACCCTGAGCCAACAGGCAAGTATAAATGCTGTTTCCTGTTGAGTTTAGCTCAGCTATGATCACTATGACCACAAAAATGTCAACATTCTATGTCAAAATAGTAGCATTGAGTTTCTTATCTAACCCACAGAAGCCAGGAAATTCATAACCTAGTCTAGGTTACAGCATAAGAACATAAAAAGGGATTAAAAAAAGAAAAAAAGGAAAAATAGAGGCACTACAGTACCAGTATCTGAATGTCAGAACAGAGTTTTAGTCAAATTGTATTATCAATAATTAAAGGAGGGGGAAGGGGCAGGGGCAGGAGGAAGAATTCCAAATAGCCATTCTAAAATACCATGCAGCATCTGATACCTTACTCAGGAGATCTCTGAAATCAGTCACGGTTTTGCTGGCAGTGGATTGGAGGAGCAAACTCCCTGAAAGCTGCAGGATAGTACCAGGGCCGGACTGGGGCAGCCTGGGGAAAGGCTGGAACTGCTTTGTTCACTAAACTCTTAACAAGGCACAGTCAACACTTAGCTCCCACTTCTGTTATTTGTTTGGTTTTGACATTTTGTTGTTACAAGAGCTTAAAGAATTTTTTTCTGTCTTTTCAATTCTTTCTGTGGGGCTGTTGACAGCCTTTGGTGCATACACATTTCCATTGTTTTCTCTGCTTAACCAGTTAGTCAGATCTGCCCGTTTGTTTGCGGGTTCTTCAACTGGCAGCAAAAGAGATAATTTTAATATATATTTTTTTAACATAGGAAAATATGATGCAAAACCACAAACATTATTAGGGGGGATTCAGAGACAGGTGTAGTAACTAGGGCTGCCATTTCATTTGGTTTTGAAATGGCCTAGATTTCAGCTGTTTCTCTGTTCTTTAAGTGTTGCTTTAGTGTATGAACAACCAGGAAGGCAGTAAGTGCTTTCCACTTCCTAATTATAAATAGGGAATGAACAAAATTTACTAGACCTGAGCAGGAAAAGTATGGGGAAGGGGAGAAGAGGAAAAGACAGCCACTGCCCCTTCTTTCCAGCAGAGGTGGAGATTTCCATGGGGGCAGCCCTTGCAGTTCAGTGCCTCCCACAGGTTTCTCTGGGAGTCCTGACTAGTCCCTGGGCTGATCCTGTGTAGGCATCGTGTTTTGGGGTGGGACGGTGCCTGAAGACATCTGCCAGTGCTGATCAGAGATAGTGCTGGGTGAATATGTCAGATGATCTTGGAATAAAACTGTCCCTCCAGCCTACACAAGTCGCTTGACCCTGTCGTGAGAGACAGCCTTGACCTGTGTCTCCCTTGGCTTACGCAGCTGCAGCCACTGTCTGATCTGTCTGGCAGAGCGGAGCAGCTCACTTTCCTGTGGAGCCCCTTCATGCAGAGGCTTTGCAGAAAGCACTGAATGCAGATCGTAGTGTCCCCAGGGACAGGTGGAATACCTTCAGTGGGCGACACTGAGGTTGCAGGAGAGCAAGACTGTCTTGCCCAGAGATCGTCCACAAAAGTGAGACCAGGGTTTTGGGGTAGCAGCAGAGGCACGCAGCAGATTGAAAACTGTGACCACTTTATTGTCGGAAGATGACAGAACTGGCAGGATGACTTTGAGCATGCCCTGAATTGCCTTGCTTTTGTTTGCTGGTTCTCAGACTGTGCAGAACTTGGGCAGGCTGGGGTGCTAAGTCGCTGGTGTCAGCGTGATTTGTCAGCCATGCAGAGCTCTCTGTACTGATAACGTTCAGGGGAGAACATGGGGGGGAAGATCCTTCTCTGTCATACAGGTATATGCATGTGTTTGGGTGTGTTTGCCTTTGTGCATGTATATTAGGCATCAATGAATTCAACACAAATTTAGGGGAACCTCTAGTAACACATATCCTGTTATATAGTTAGCTAAATATTGTGGGGAAAATACAGGCATGTGCCAAATTTTATGTTGTCTTGGGCTTGCACAAGCTGAAACAAAACCACATGCACAACAACATCCATTAGCTAAAATGTGCAGAAGAAGTTGCTCCCTGAGCAACTGATCTTTGGGCGAGAGTGCCAGCTGTGTGCCTACCAGTATAAGACACAAAGCGAAGAGGGAGTAAGCAGCGGAGGTACCAGGGGCGTACATAGTCATACGTTCCTCTTTTTAACCTCAGTAACCTCTTTTCTCCCACTCGTAGCCCACATACCTCCACCCTCACCCTGAACAGCCAATGGGTATATGAAATGAAAACCGTGTTTGTTAGTTACACGGTTCATGATGACTAATGGAGACTTGGTTGAATAAACTAGTGGGCTTTTTTTTTTTATTGGTGGTAAAAGTAAATTAAGAATTACTCACGAGCTGCAAATAGGGACTGTTTGAACTTAATATTGCAGAAATGAAATTTATGTGAATGGGTGAGCCAAAATGAAAATTATCATTTGGAATCAGTTTTAATAAGCAGAATTTAAATCTTAATGGCTGTAAGCCAGGTTATGTTAAATGAACGATCAGGTGTAATGTGGGTGAATAGTTCTTGGAATTGGAGTTGGCAGGGAGAAATGGACAAACTGGGGGGAAAATAGTCAATAGCAAAAAATTCATTTAAGAAAAACAAAAATCAGTAAAGAACTTGCACAGAAACATGTAGTGCTTTTTTGAGGAATTATTCTTTTGTGTTCATGTAAGAGGCACCATGCCTTTTCTTTCTAAATATTACTATCTTGTTTCATGTAAATAATAATCAATATTCCTTAAAAAAAGTTAAAATATATACAAGATGAAGAGAAATGGGAAAGACTGTTAAAGATCTTTGAAACAAAACAATTTCAGATTTTTTCTTTTCCTCCCCCCTGAATCTCAAATATTTTTTCCAATCAGTTTCAGCTTTTTGTTATTGATAAAATTTTGCAAAATAAGTTACAGAAGCCAAGGTTCAAGCGCTACATTGACTGCTTTATAAACATTCTGGGTGGACTGTTTAATTAGCATGAGTCAATGTAGATCTGCTTGATTTGCTTATCTTCCTGAAAAAAAAAAAAATCCAAGAACCCAAGATTTTTATCAAGCAGCATGATTTTAGGATGCAGGACTTTAGGAGAGGTGCCACACGCATGAGACTTGTGATAATCTGTACAGGTTGACAGTGCTGAAAGTCAGCAGGCGTTGATTGTGATATGTAAACCCTAATGGACCAAATTGCTCATTTCCAAGTTTAGGTTCTTTATCAGAGTACTTATATTTGCATTTGTCTCTAAAGCAGTGTGTAGATTCCTGGAAAATCATAGTAGTGTACACATGCTTCTAACACTACATAGTCAAGTGAAAAACAGTGTCCCTCACCTGAAGCCCGTACTATAGGGGCTATTAGCTGTGTTCCTTGAAGTCCTAAAAATGTTGATGAACTTGTATACTGACTGAGCATTTCAATTTAAAGCCTTTCTATGGAGGACTTCCTCCTAGTCTGGAAGTGGAAACATTGATGTATGCAGTGAAAACTTGTTCTCATGGTGTTTCCTGCCTCTCTTGCAACAACGGCTCACAGAAATAGTGTTCTCTTCTGTGTTTCTTAGAAGCTGTGAGAGATTGGGGTAGCCCTTTGGCCAAGTGCCCCAGCACTCAGCCTGGCCAACCTTAACCTCCTAATCCTATCAGCCCTGGCCATCACATCTTCATAGTTAGGTGAGAGAAGAGCAAATGTTTTTGCTATTTAGTCAAAAACTTCGTGTCCTTGTGCCTTTTTTTAAAAAAAAAAAAAAAGTGCTGGCAGGGAAGGGAGGTAGGATGGGTACTGCAAGCCTGAGGAACAAATGCAGTGAGGTTTGCATTGCACTTTTCAGTATGTTTATGGCAATGGTTTACGGTGAATGAGTGTCATTAATTGCACAGATGTAACAGCGTCCAGTCAAACACGTTTGGTTGTCAAATTGGCGTTGGACAGAAAGTGATCTCAGGTTCCATCATGCCCCTCCAAGGTGTTGGCCTGGGGACCGCAATGCTGGCTTTTAGCTGCGTGTTCTTCCACTTTTGAGGCTTAGAGTCGTGTTTTTGATGTATTCATCAGACACTGGGGTTTGATCTGGAAACGGTCAGCATTTCTGGAAACCATGCAGCAGCTGCGGGGGCAAGGGACTTGCTGACTCATTTCTGGGTAGCGGGTGTTAACCCATGTTGCATCCAGCTCGGGCAGGCGTTGCCGCTCCCCGGGAAGGAGGAGGAGGAGGTAGTGGTGAGCAGGCAGGAGCTGGCACCGGAGGGCTGAGATTGTGGCGGGGAGAGGTGCTGAACTCTTGGCAAGGAGGCCAGTGGTAGACGCAGCTTTGGCATAGCCAGAGCGGTCTGCAAGCAAGAATGGGCTCGATACGTGCTAGACAAAAGGGCTGGCGGGCGGCCAGGGGCTCTGCGAGGCAGCAGCGTGTGCTTGTCCTTGGGGGTGAGTGTCCTTGGCACAGGGCCGGAGGGGCCCTGCCATTGTAAGCCTCCTCTTGATTGCCCTGCGGGCCTGGAGGGGGATCTGTTATGTGTTTTGTTTGTCATCTTTTTTTTGCAACTTGAAGCAATCCTGCAGAGGGTAATTGCGCTGTTTGTTTCTGACAGCCCTAGCAGAGCATCCTCTGTTGTTCGTCAGGCCTTGCTAGTGTGTGTGGGAACCTGCGGAGGGAGGTCCCTTTGCCCAACTCATCTGAAGCCCAGCAGTCTGCCTGGACCAAGGGGAGTTGGAATGACGGCCGGCCGTGGCCGTGCCATCTGCCAAAACACCTCTCTGCAGCCAGGGTTGGCTCCTTCCCTCCAAACAGCCTTGCTGGGTGGTCGCTGGCGAAGGGCAGGGGAGGACCCTGCCAGCTGGGTGCAGAAGAGCCGGAGCTGCCCCGGGAGTTGCGAGGGTGGCAGAGGAGCAGCAGCCCAAGGAGGCTGCAGCTCACCACTCTGGCTTTGCCACCAAATGCTTCACACCATGAAATCACAGCTGCGGGAGGTGAAGCTGAGACCCAGCTCTGGGTCACCTGCCAGGGCTGAACCTTTACAGTGGCACTGCCCATCCCTGGCTTTATACCCAGAAAAGTGACACATTCCTGCTGGGAGTAATGTTTGGGGAAGAAAAGGGGCACCATGGGAAAAGCCAACACTTCCATATGGCCCGAATGACATGCACTGGTGCCCTGGGCCTGCCGTAGGACTGTATTGTCCCGCTGCATGCCCGCAGGGTGCTCCAGCTCTGCCTGAATCGTGAGGGGTGCTGAGGTCACCATCCATGGCCCCAAAACCCCATCTTCTCAACATCACTTCATCCCTGACAAGGAGGAGACCTGCCGGGCGCCGTGTAGTTGAAAGCTCATGCTGGATTGCTGCGCTTGTCACTGTGGACCCTGTTGCAATCAGGTGGCTGTAGGGGCTGGTGCCGGTTGTATCGACTGGCAGAGACCCCTATTTCGGGCTTGTGTGGGAAGCATGCTGACACATGAGAGGGTTGAAATCAGTCACGTCCTGAGAAATACGAGCTGCTTTCCAGTTTGCAAGCAGCAGGGTCCCCTTGGTGGTTTGCACCTTTCCGATTATTTTTAAAAATGTTTTGATAATGTTGCCAGTTTCAAGAGATGTGGTTTCTGTCAGCTGTCTGCTCTTTTTAATGCTGGGATTTTTAACATATTGATGTATAAATGGTTTGCATTTTGATTTAATGATTTTTCTTCCACCCCTTCTGGCTTTGCCTTGCCCGTTTGGCACAGAATGGTACAGCTCTCAGCCACGCATCCAGCCCTTGTGGCTTTTAGTCTGTATTAAAGGCATGAGGAGCACTGCTGACTTGCCAATCAAAGGGGCTTTCGGGTACCGCTCTGTTAATTCAGGGACTGTGTGTGCCCGGTCCTGTTCACATCACCTGGTTGCAAAGACCAAATCTAATTCAGAGGGATCAGGAAGGAACAGGTTTGACACCCAACATCTGCAGCACTTAGAAATCCCTTTTGAACTTAATTTTCCTGTCCTAGGACACGCTACTTTTTTACTTTTTTTTTTCCTCTTTTTGTGCTAATCTCCAGCCCCTAAAAATTAACTGTGAAGATCTGAGCTACGTGGTCCTTCTGTGTCACTGTTCTGTGATAAATTAAGATGACTTGCAGTTTCCCCTATTTTCCTGTTGCCTTTTTCTCTGTAGAAACACTGAGGGTGCTCTGCTGTTACTTAAAAGCATGTTTTACTGTGATCTCTCTCACCTTAATTAAAATGTTAAGGCTGGTGCATTTCTAAGATATCCCTTCTCTGAAGTTCTAATCTAGCATTAAAGCTATATAAGTATTAAAAATAAAAACATGCTAGATTGTAGACTTTTTAGTTAAGGTCTTGTCCACAGGAGTCAGGTGTCTCCCTTCTCCGGTGCCTGTGATGAATGTTAGCGATTTTGTAGCCTCTAGGAATAGAAAAAGTGCATTTTGAATGCAGAAAACAATCAGAAGCCTTATTGCCTTCCTTTATGTGTTTATATATGTATATTTTTATTTTAATTTAAAAACCCTCCAGGCATTCTCTATGGATAAAAAAAGCTATAGCTTTTGTAAAGTATGTTCATGAATTAGCTGATCTCAATTAATGCTAGGTTTCTAACTTAACTCAGTTTATTTTTAAAGGACTCAAAGAAAATTAAAGGTAAAATAACAATAATAGCAACCATTGTGAATACATGGAATGATATGGATTTAAAATGCTGTTAGAGTATGTGTGTGATATTAACTATCAGATCAAACCATATTCAGAGATTTTTTTTGCATATTATTTTGAACTCACCATAAATTATTTTGAAGCTGTTAACCTACATTACAGAATCGAGTGCTATTTTGTTGTAACTCAGTGATAAGACTCTTGTGTGAACACAGTAAGTGTGTGTTAATATTACTGATAAAGTTTATTGCGGGCAAACCTGGGGAAATGTTCTTTTTCACATGAGTTTGGAAGTGGAATAGGCAAATTCATAGCATATGAACCCAAATGGGGCTGCTAAATAGAAAGCCCCATCTTCTGGCTTACAAAGTCCCTGAACTTCAAATCATTGGGAGAATAGTCTCAGGAAATATCAATACGTTCTTTTTCTCCTCTTATATGCTTTCCTAACTGTCTACATGATACTGTCTAAATGTGGTCTAACCCAGGATAGGCTTTATAAGGTTCTTATGCCATTTCTTATACTTATTCAGGAAACAATCATTAAGTCCTTTGCCTCATGTGTTTATCTGGTTCAATTCATTTCCTAGTGATCCTGTAGTTTGAAAGCATCAAAGAGATGTGAAGCCCAATAGAGTCTTTTTTTTTTCTGTCTGTACAGAAAAAAAGCCAAAATATGTGTAAGTGGTGATAAAGCAGAATGGATCTCGGGGAAAAAAAATCTGTGATACTATTACTGATAATCTTATATTCTAACTGATACAACAGAACCTAATTACTTTAAAGTTACTTTAAAAACTTGTGGGTTTTTCTATGTTTCTAATTTTGTTGTGGAAAAAGTCAGACTTTTGTCACGGTCTGTATTTTAACTGGACAAAGAGACAAAATGAGAACCAGTGCTCTGAACTTCTTTGGATTTCAAGTATTGTCTCTATGAGAAAGTGGCAAACTGGTTGAAACTTTCAAACAGTGTAGGAATACTAAGAATCGACTTTGGTTTAGAATCCTTTAGGCAAGGGATCAATTTAAATTAAAAAGACTGACAATGGGGTTTTTTACTGGTTTAATTCTGTTTCCACATCTGTTTGGGTCATGTTTTGAGGCTTCTGGAAGCTGAAAACTAATTTTTTTTCACTGTAGTTTTGATTCTGGTTTAAATGCAGATCAAAAAAACCCAACCCCAAACCAAAAATTTTGCAAATTTTCCTCGAGATACAGGCTTCATCTTGACTGAAACAATTTTGATGTTGTGTTTCTCTTTTCCATGGCAACTACTTCACCAGTTTCACTGCCTCTTGAGCTTGAAAGCTTGTGGGAACAGTTAATTCCTAGCCCTGATTTTTGAATCCAAATTCCAATTTAATGCTAGTCCTGCTGTCCTTTCAGTCTGTCATCATGTTTCATTTTGCCTGGATGTGCTTTCTGAGAAACCTTGTATCTTTGAGGAAGGAGTAGTGACTGAAGATGTCCATAGCTCTGAAGAGCTTTTGCAATGCCCTAAGACCTTTATTTTCTTTTGATGAAAACTTCACTTTGGTACAAAAACAACCTTTTGAGACATAACTGAGGGAACTTGTACTAAGCAGCTCAATGAGGAGAAGTTCTGAGACTGGGAAAGGTGGCTTTTGAAATAACTAAATTCTTCCTATTGTAGAAACCCATCACTGTGTTTGAAACCATCAGAAAGTGCTTTATTTTGTAAGGGAGCTCTGAGGTTGCAGTGGGAAGGTGGGGAGAAGCAAAGGAAAACGTCTGGGACCTACCCAGAGAACTGAGCCAGAGCAGGGCCCAGGGCAAGTTATCTCAAAGAGAAAGGAGGGCTGATAACTGTCATTTTGTTTTACCTCCACTTCCTAGCTGGTCTTTTTCCATTACTACTCTCTTACAGATGTAAAGTTCCTACAAGTTTCAGAATCTTCTATAAAGCAATATATTCCTACTGGTTATTGCTCACCTGAATAACAAAAGAAAAGGAAAAAGACAAACTTTCTTAAATCTAACTTCTACACCCACTCATAACCTTTTGACTGAAACCAATAACATAACATGAGCCGGCAATGTGCACTTGCAGCCCAGAAAGCCAACCGCATCCTGGGCTGCATCAAAAGAAGCGTGGCCAGCAGGTCGAGGGAGGTGATTCTGCCCCTCTACTCCCCTCTCATGAGACCCCACCTGGAACACTGTGTCCAGCTCTGAAGCCCCCGAGATAAGAAGGACACAGACCTGTTGGAGTGGGTCCGGAGGAGGTCCACGAAGGTGATCAGAGGATTAGAGCACCTCTCCTATGAGGACAGGCTGAGAGAGTTGGGGTTGTTCAGCCTGGAGAAGAGCAGGGTCCAGGGACACCTTGTAGTAGCCTTTCAGTATCTGAAAGGGGCCTACAAGGAAGCTGGAAAGGTCCTTTTTACAAGGACATGTAGTAATATGACAAGAGGTAATGGCTTCAAACTAGAGGAGAGTAGATCTAGGTTAGATATTAGGAAGAAATTTTTCACTATGAGGGTAGTGAGACACTGGACCAGGTTGCCCAGGGAAGCTGTGGAGGCCCCATCCCTGCAAGTGTTCAAGGCCAGGTTGGATGGGGCTTTGAGCAACATGGTCTAGTATGAGGTGTCCTTGCCCATGGCAGGGGATTTGGAACTAGATGATTTTTAAGGTCTGTTCCAACCTAAATAATTCTATGAAAAATCCTGGTGTATGAAAATCCCTCCATGCCACTCCACACACGTTGTCAGGACAGTTCAATTTCTGAACTGTCTGCAGGTAATTTTCCCCAGTCTTCAAACACACTTTAGATTTGTGCTGAGCTCTGGGTTAGAAGCCAAGTTCAGAAATTAGTCTAGAGGGGATGAGAGGGATCTAAAGCAGGGAAAGTTGCACTTTGGTTGTCCAGTTTCTTCTGAAGGGGCAAATTAGAGCAGCGTTGGGGTCATTGCACTTCATATTCACTGCCGGGGATGTATGATGAATCTCCTCAGTCATTACCTACAAATTCGCAGTTGCTTTTCTCAAGGCTTCTTCAACAAGCGTATTCTCAATGCTGCAGTAACTGGTCTAGCACCAGAGTAGTAAGGTTTCCCCATACCTGCCAATTCCCCTTAGATTAATAGAAGTTACATCAGAAGGATGTTAATTTGAGGATGCTTCTAATACCTGTTTGAACTAGAACACATTTTTCAGGTTTGTTCTTGATTTAAAGCTTTGAGGAGAAAGAATGAGCACATATTCACTTCATTACCTACCCAATTGCAAGGGACATATGTGTAGCCTGAATTAAAGCTACTAATTTTGTCTCTTGCCTGGAGAGGGGAAAAAACAAAACAAAAACGCAAAACCAAAACCCGACTTAAGCGTTCCCTTCTCCAAGTCTTTCACTGGTGGTTTCTACCTCCTTGGTTAGCACGTGGCCGCACAGCAGGTTGAAGCAGGAGTTGGCACAACTGAGGGAGCAGAAACTGCTGCAGCAGTAGGATCTGCCTCCACCAGACCAGCTGGAGTAGAAACGTCCTTCATGGGCAGCAGACCTGATTTAGACCCCATGACTCTGGCCAGGGGACAGAGGGGCGCACGTGGCCAAAAGTCTCTTAAAACTATGATAAATTAGCAAATGAAGCATACTGTGAAAGTGGACTTTGCTAATCCAGTCTTGTTTAGTGGTATTATCCAAGAGCACCTTTCCTCAGCTCTTAGCCATAGTACAGTGTTGTAACTTTGCAAACTAAATAAGAGCCCTCTGCTGCTAAAAATCTAGTTGACAAGGTGCTTAAGCTGCTGAAGTGTATTGAGTATAATAAGGTCAATTTGTCTAGCTAAAGTGATACACCCCCCTGCCGAGACTCGGGTCAGAATAAAGGTTGTAGAAATTTTGTAGCGACTCTGGTTGAGCAGGGGAAATAACATTTACTGTGCAAGGTGCATTTATATCACTGCAGCTGCATTTGCATATGAGATCTTCCTGATATATCTGTCTGAAAAAACAGACTCCTCTCCAGCGTGGTTACCACTCCAGGTTTAGACCAGGCTTCAGAGGAACTGAGAGAGGACCTGGCCGCATGGACACCTGTGTGGGAACCAGCTGCTGATCTCAGTGTTGCCATCGGTCTCTAGATCCTGGTCATTTTTCTACTGGGTTTTGCTTTCTTTTTCCCTAGACACTGCATCCTTGTAACAAGATGGGTTCAAACAACTGTGAAATAACTTCTATTAAAATGATGTGAGAGCATAGCACAAGGTCAGTTTCAGGATGTATTTTCTTAAATCCGAACCACCTAAAGTAGCACCATCAGTCTAGAGTTCAGCTCTGCTGTGGTCTTATTGCAGCTTGCCAGTGCTGATAGGCAAACAATTTGCCTTTTGTAATCACTTCAGTTACTTAGAGTCAGGCTGCTGTGCCTCTTGTGCTTTAGCTGTGCCACTAGAGTTCAAAAAGCATGATCATGAGAAAATAGCCTAAACCAGCGCTGATGTGGAGACTCACGTCACTGATCCGCTGCCTCTGAAGCCTAGTGGCTGGTATCCTCACCTGAGAAAATAAAGGGAAACCTGCCTCCTGCCAGCATGGATGCTTAAGGCAAAGCATTTGTCTTGAAGCAGGGACAAAAGCAAAAACTCTTCCCTATAATGTCTCCTGGGAGAAGTTGTGTCTGTGCCTACCAAGGCTCAGGGGCTGCTGCTGTCAGGCAGAGACCGAGGAAAGCGGCTGAGACAGAGCACCCAGATTGCCTCATGTCTGCTAGAGGCTGTCAGACTGCTTTAGCTGTGTTAGTAACACATCATAATTTAAAGCTTCTCAATTGTGCTTTTTAAATGTCATATCCGAAATCCTCTGCCAGAAGCACATTCACCGGAAGCAACCTCTGGTTTTGATAGACAGTAGTTATGATAAATTTCATGATGACCATATTTTATCTCCATATCTGCATTTCTGTCATTGCTGCTGTTCTTCAGTGACTCTGGACCTGTACACAAGAGATGGAGGGGAGCATCTGACAACAGTATTTCACCAGGACATGTGAAAACAGTTAAATACATCTCAAGAAATATTTATCCTTTTATCCAAGACAATGCGAGAGTTGCAGACAAAGGTTAAGCCTGTGGAAACAGTGGTAAATACCCAATTCCTAAAAATATAACTAGCATCGGCAAAAATGAAGCATAGATGACATACCTATATACAGGTTGCGCCTCATGGATGTGAACCAAGCTGTGCAGGGCAGGAGGGAATCCAAAGGAAGCTTCTTGAAGTCACTCACTCAAAGGCTCGGTATGGTAGTGTCCTGAATGGTGTCAGCCTTTGCATCCCTCTTCCATCTCTTTTTCATGAAATGCTAAATTGTTTAGAATGGCACAGAAGCCACACCTGTGGTTCTGTGGTGGATTTGAAGAGGCAGCACAAGGAGGGCTGTTTTCAGGTGTGCTGTCTCTGTGGTGACTCCTCTCAAATGTGGTTGAGTGATGATGCTGTCTGCCTCATTCACTCCAATATCAATAAAGAGTGAAGGAGCACTGCAGACAGTGAAACAAAGTATAGAGGCAGAAGGAAACCCAAGAATACCTTAAATTTAGCTCAGTATGTTTTTCTGTCACTAGGTCTAACTGATTATTATTGGTGGATAAGGAATTGGCTAGATGGCTGCANCTGCATGAAAAGAAGTGTGGCCAGCAGGTCAAGGGAGGTGATTCTGCCCCTCTACTCCACTCTCATGAGACCCCACCTGGAACACTGTGTCCAGCTCTGGAACCCCCAAGATAAGAAGGACATGGACCTGTTGGAGTGGATCTGGAGGAGGGCCACAAAGATGATCAGAGGATTAGAGCACCTCTGCTATGAGGACAGGCTGAGAGAGTTGGGGTTGTTCAGCCTGAAGAAGAGCAGGCTCCAGGGAGACCTTGTAGTAGCCTTCCAGTATCTGAAAGGGGCCTGCAAGAAAGCTGGAGAGGGACTTTTTACAAGGGCATGTAGCAATAGGATGAGGGGTAATGGCTTCAAGCTGGAAGAGGGTAGATTTAGATTAGATCTCAGGAAGAAATTTTTCACTATGAGGGTAGTGAGGCACTGGAACAGGTTGCCCAGGGAAGCTGTGGAGGCCCCATCCCTGCAAGTGTTCAAGGCCAGGTTGGATGGGGCTTTGAGCAATGTGGTCTAGTAGGAGGTGTCCTTGCCCATGGCAGGGGATTTGGAACTAGACGATCTTTAAGGTCCCTTCCAACATAAACCATTCTATGATTCTTAGCACAAAAATGTGGATGTGCCCTTGCATTTAAAACTCAGTTAAATATGTGCTTGTGGCCATGAGTTTCCAAGAACACAGAGAAACATCTTGTACCATGCAGTTAACTTTTCAAACAATGGACAATAGAAGCACCTCGCAAAAGAAGAGAAGCCTCAGCATCAATGTGGCCTAATTCCTCTGATTCCTATAAGAATCAGTAAAAAGAAATAGTAGTTAGGAAGCTGATTGGATCTGATCTGCTGTGAGGATAAACCTGAGGCCACTGATGACTTGATTGAATGGCTCCATTGCAGTACCTCAGTGGTGTTTGAAGAATTTATTTTGCTTTTGCCTTTTAAGTCATGCCTAAATTGATTTTGTGATACCCTCTCACAAGGTAGACAGTGGGGAGCCAAAAAATTTTGGGAGACCTTCCAGCTCTGTCCATTCTGCTTTTCTGCACGTGCATCTAATGGCCACATCTCCTGGTACAAGCAATAGTTTGTGATGAACCTTGAAGCCATTCCCTATTTAACTCTGGAAAAACTTTAGAGGGATGAGGAGACAGGGAAAACACAAGAATGAAGCTATTACACATGTATATATGACAATTAAATCTTTCCAGCTGTATAAGTATATGAAGTATATTTCCTTGAGAAAGCTCTATGTTCCTACTTCCCCTAATGAGAAGAAATGTGTTCAGTTTGCCATTTCCTTCAAGTTTTCCCTGAACGTTTCTGTGCATAAACCCGAAAAGGAGTGTGGCATTTCCCCTCGCATACATGGAGGGGAATGAGAGCTTCCAGGCCTCCTAAAAACCTAAGATGTCTGGACTTTTGCCTTTATTTCAGCAGGGCAAGAGGAGGCTGAGGAGCCCTGTTATCGAATAAATAGGAACTCAGCATTTCATCTGCACAACCCTAAACATGGAAGTTAGCTGTTGTTCACTGGTGCATTCAGACTTTTAGGATATGCAAAAATTGTGTCTTAACAACCTTCAGAACAGAAACGTAGCAGCTATTTTGGGTTGGGAACATTATGCTGCTGTTGGTTTTATATAGTGCAAACAGGTAACCATAGGCTGAGAGAGGAATCATTGTGCTCAGAAGGTATTTATTTTTTACTGTGAGAATCTTTAAACATGCAGTGTTTATTTATCCTTTAAACTGCGAGTGCATCTCTCCTTCCCAGCTAAAAATTGTCCATGTGACATTGTCATTTAGCACTTGCAACAGTGTTGGTAATACAGTACATCTGTCATGAACAGGATTACAATTTGGTTTCACACCTCAGTCACGTCTTAAATATTTAACAAAATCACAAAATGTGGGCAGAATACAAATGTATTTATGTTTTCTAACCATTCGAGATGTTTCAGGGCTTCCTAAAATCCCAGTGTGAGAGCAAGAGCCCTGTCAAGAGATAACAAGGCACCCATCTTGAATTAATTCTGATCTAATCAAATCTGATTTGATTTAATCTAATCTCTGTCCAACCAATAGGACTTCATTATGCTATCTGCAGACATGATGCTCACACAATAGCTTGGGAAGTTACTCCCCGCTTTAGCCATGTGTCTTGATAGCTCTGCTGGTTAGTCCTTGATTTCTGGCTTCAGGGATTATCCATGGAAAGGGAGGCAGATGATTGCTCTGACATTGGTATGAAGAAGTTGCGTCATGTCTAGAAGTAGCAGGTTTGGTTCTTTGAGGAGATCTAATCCTCTGTGGAGAGCTGATGCAAGAGTAATTTTAACAGTAACAGCTGGGCTGGTCTAAGGAAAATAGCAAGGGGGAGGCAATACCTGTTACTAGCTCAGATGACAGGCAGAAAAAAGCAATAAGCTTTTGGGCATATCAGCTGTCTTAATTGGTCTAGTAAAAATCACGACTTGTCCCTGCAGAGCTTTCCTTGCTTACAGTAGGTGTGGCTGTTGCATTCTTCTGTGGTTTCTCCATTTCCTCATCTCTGAAGAGTTGTCAAGTCAGTGGGGGGGAGGGTATGACAGACCTGCAGGGCCACCATCTTCATGGTCGAAGTGGAGCAGGTTCTGGTTATATGCTGTGCGGCCACCATGACACATACTGCACGTCTACTGCAAGGCTGCTGGAAGCATCCAGAGGAGCTGTGTTTCCTACTGGTCTTCCACTTTGCTATGGTGAAGCACAGAAACAGGGCTTATTTATCACAGATTTGAACTGATTTAGAGCTCAGTATATGTGTAAATGCTTTGCTGAACACTTCTTTGTGAAGACTGTTTGCTGACCTGAGCTATTGGGTTCTAATCCTTTTGTGCAATAATCTAAGCGAAGATCTTCAGCATGTGCTGCACTCTGTGCAGACACCTTGTCTGCATCCATCTGAGTCAAAAAACAGTGGCAGGGAAAATCCCTGGGATGGGAACTTGGTCATCTGTGCTGGTACCTGGTCCAAGCCGGCAGCAGCCCTCCCAGCAGGTTGCAGGCAGTGCTTGGGAGCCAGCGTGGGCTGTTCCCAGTGACCAGACCGGAGGCAGCCACATGGTTTTGGAAGAGAAGAGCAGCCGGTAGCAGAGACACAGGCCTTCCTGTGCTGGCTGGCCTCAGTGGCCAAGAGCAGTCCCCGGCAGGTTTAATTTAAAGCTGTACAGGTACAGCTTTAAGGCTGAAATGTCTTTGTGTGACAGTGGGATGGCAAATAGTTTTTCGTGCCAAATATTGATGGGTATTTAATATACACTTTGGGCACATGCTGTGACCAGGGTAGATTGCCTACTGATGTTGTGTGAGTGCTCCTGATTCCTGCAGTGCCGTGGTGCGGGTATGAGCACAACAGAGGAGAATCACAAGTGTAAAGTGCTTTAAGATCACACTCTAGCAACTTTTACCAGAAAAATACTCTTGATTAGAAGTGTGATCTTTTTTTTTTTCTTTTTTCTTCTCCCCTTCCCTCAACAGCATTTCTGTACTACCAAAAGCCCTTTGTGGATATGGTTACGCTAAGGGAAAAGTAAAAGCTTTGGCCAGTATACCTTCTTTAGTTTGGAGTGTCTGTGTAAGCTGCACTGTCAAGCCTGGTGCTGTAGGCAGAAGCAGCTCTTCACATGGAGGGCATAAGTACAGCAGCCAACGTTGCCTGGCATTCTCTGAGCACAGATTTATCCACTCTTTGCAGTACTCCTGGGTTTTCCATTATAAGCTATTTTTGCATGAATTTCCATGGGTGGCTGTAAGGAGTTGTCTGTTCCCAAACCCATGTTAATTCCTGTGACCCTCCCTGCCAAGAGCGGTGCTCAAGTATGGTCCGAGCACAGGGAGGTGTTGAGGACTGCTGCTTGCCTCTCCACGCCTCAGCTCACGACCACCGCTGGCAACATCCCTCTTCCCTGGGTGGATAGGGTCAAATCCCTCACTAAGCCTGCCCCAGGGGGCCAGTTACTCTGCATTGGCCTTGCAGCAAAATTGTATTGCTTGGTTTTCCACTCTGTTGGTAACTTGGCTAAACTCAGGTATAACAGTTATTCTGAGATCAGACTGGAGTGAAAAGAAAGACAAAAGTAAACAGAGAAGTTAGGAGTACTTTATTGAATAAATAAAGGGGTAGGCTGCATGATAGCTGAGCTACGTGAGTATTACCTGACTTTACTGGGTTATTTCGTTTAGTCTGTGCCCACACAGTCTCAACTGCAAAGGCTGGATCTACAGCTGGCAAAACATTTGTTATGCTGAATTTTCAGTTCTTTTCCCTTATCAAAGAATTTCTTTTTCACTGATAATAGATGCTGATGGAGACCTTGTATAGGTGTTTCTGGAAAGTGCTGATAACAAACTATATGTTCTGGGTCAGATCAAAGCTCCATCCAGGCTAGTTTCCTGTGTACCCAGCAGAAGATGCCCAGAGAAGAACATAAGACCAGGAAAAGCCTATATTGTCCTTTCCCAGAGGACTTAGCCTTAACAAATTATGGCTGAGCCCCATCGCTAAGCCTGAGACAGGACCTTGATATTTGGTTTTGGGCAGGTATAGTATTGCTCAGAAAAAGTCCAAAAATTGGATCCAAGTCCCCTTTTATAATCTTCAAATTAGAATTTTTAACAGTTTAAAAAATAAGATAGTTTGCTGCTTTCAGTCACAGTGTAGCAAACTGTCTTCTGATTTACCTAGACCAAACTCTAAGTCTAGCTAGAGTTTAAATAAAAATTAGAGTTCTGCTGTGAGTCCATTTCCAGGGAGATGCGTGATTATGTTAATGGCTGTGTCCCATCCCATGTGTAGAAATGTTCTGTCTGTCTTCCTAATACACTACTCTACATGAAGTAGAGGGAAGAAAAACTGCAGTAAGGGATTGGGGAGGAGCAGGAAGGAATATAATAGAGACAGTAGAAAAGAACTGAGAGAGAACAGGCAGATCCTGGGGATAATTAGAAATAATTAAATTGATTGGGAAAGTAGGAGTGAAGGTAAAATTCCTTTCATCTAAGTGCTGGGGCACAGTTTGTCCTTAACTCTACCTGTGGGGTGCTGCTGAAAGGGAAGCCCCCTCTCCCCTAGCCTGGCCCAGATGAGTGCACTGAATGGGGTCCGCAGCAGCCCTGGGACTGCTAGATCCCCTGCACGGGGGAGGAGAGGGTGCGTGGGCAGGAGTTCTGGCAGCTCTTGGATCAGCTTAACTGTAGCATCAAGGTGCATCTTGGACATTTACAGACAGGTGGAAGTCAAATACCTCAGAGTGGAGAGAAATAATGCCTCTTGTGATGGGGTGAAACCTCGTCTCTCTCTCATGGCTATAAAGAGCGCTTCAGGCAGACAGCTTACAAGTCTCAATAAGATGCCTAACATCAAGTAGATGAATCCTTCTTCAAGGAAATCCTGTGTGTAATGGAAGGACTCCTGGAAGTGTGCTATATGTAGTATAAGAAAAGAAAAAGACAAATCAAGAGACACGATAACTGATACTATATTCTATTAAGGATTACCCAGGGTTTACTGTGCAAGCACCATGAGTCTGTACACATGCACACTCACTTGTGCCTCTGGCATGAGCAATAGAAACTCACATGCTTATATGTATCTGGTATGAAGCACACAGGGCATAAAAGGAAAACTCTTCTGTAAGCAAATTTGTCAGTGTTTGGATCTTGCATTAACAATGCTGTAGGGCTAACAATAGGTAGGTGGTCCCAGGAAGAAAAATAACATTACTGTTATATTTCCCATTTCTGAAAGGGCAAATTGATAGCCCTGTGCCAGTACACCAGTGCCCATAAGCAGGCAAATGTCTACCGCGCATGCAGGAGATAGGGCACAGCAGGGAGCTGCAACGCTGGCACTTAGCAGATTGCATGTCAGCCTCTTCTCAGTGGGCTTTGCAAGCTCATCAAGGACAGAGATAGAAGAGAGGGGATTTTGCGTCCTACTGAGAGGCTGTGAGAGCAAAACGGAGCTACACAAATGCTCTTCTCCTCTGCAGTAGACATGTTGCATGCAAAAAGAGTCTCGAGAGCAAAGGGTAGTGGGAACAGTTACCTGCCCCATGTGAAACGTTCACCCTGTAGTGTAACAAAACATTTCAGAGAAGACTAGTTGAAAGGGTTTGGGCAGAATTCTCTTTTTCTACCCATTCTCTATGTGCGAAGCGAAAGATGGGTCTGTGTCCTGCTTACAGGTCAGGACTCCGCTGTACCAGCAGACTGACAGATTCCCAACAGAAAGACACTCTTCATCTCGGAGAACTCGTGGTCTGACAGTCGGACAAGAAGCTCTGAACAGAGACCCCGGTACGCCAACCAGTCAGGAAGTGTGGAGCGTTTCTGCTCGGCACTCTGGCTGCCTACTCACCTAATAGAGAAGCGTGAGTTGGAAATGAAATTGTTGCTCTTTGCTGTAGCTTTGTGGAAATGCATCTGGTCAAAGCACAGAGTTAAGAATGATAAGGGTGAGTGCTGGGGAATTAATTAACCTGGTCACACTCGCACAGGATGAAAGGCATGCAGCAACTGGGTTACGAGCCCCAGGGCAGGCGGTGATGTCTGTCATGTGGTGATCTCAAATCTGAGCTGGATGTGTCTCTGGCATTTAATATGGCTTAAATGTGCCCTTGTGCTGGGCATGGGGAGGGAAGATGACTCTTGAAGAAGGCTGCATGTCTATATGGCTACAAGCCGGTCACATAGAGCACTAAATGAGCTGCACAAGCACCTGCATGGCAAGGCTGCAGCACCGCAAGCCCAGCGAGCTGCACTTGCTCTCACCTCTCCTGGCCATAAACCCCTAAGGCCTGATTCTTCTGGCTTTACACGCTGCGTAATCATTAACACCACTTCCAAGAGTTTGGTTAGTGAGTGTAAAATACCGCCAATTAGTAAGGTATCATTTTACCACCAGTGCACACAGCTGTGAAATGAGAATGTAGGCTATGGAGCAGCAAAGAACCAAACCCCAAGTATTCACTTCATTAGAGAATCCGTTGCCGTATGAATGGGAAATAACATGGACAAACCCATCCACGCTGGAATTACACACACTGCCCGAGCTTGGGCTAGGCTGTTTAATGGAAAGGAGAGCAATAGAATAGAAAAATTATTAAATGAATATGCAGTGCCAGTGGATTTGGAGCAAGGAGTGAATTTTACTTCCCATTTTCCAGCTCCTATGCGAAACTTCGAGCAACACCCTGCTTTAATGTGTTTAAAATAGTTTGTATAAATATATAATATATGTGCATACAAACACATATGTATGTAGGTAGTATAAATATATATTTGGAGATTACACTGTTCTCAATATGTTTTCTACGGTAATTCTGTTTGAAAGCAAAATTTTTTTGCCCTTTCATGTGGATTCTCACACTTTTTGCATGTGTCTTGCCTGTGGAAGATGGATACTTAATTACTGTTTTTCCTAGTTTAGTTTGATTTTTGGTGCTGGTTGGTTTTTTTTTAGGTCTGCTTTGCCGTAGGCCCTGAAAACAATAATAAAAAAATACTGTGGCAGTTGCTTCCATGTGGCTTGCCAAAGGGGTGTTAAGAAATTTTCCTGGTTGTTCTGTATGTGTGAGCTGCAAAGAGGTGATAAATTGCTGAAGGAAATTAAAGTGGGGGGGTTGAAGCGAAAGTTTTGTACTCTTCTGATTTGGGCAGTCTTGGATTACAAGCTGCTTGGTTGTGTTGGAAATCAAAAGGTTAGTTGCTCTCTCTGACTTACCCAGGAGTGCTGCAAGGACAGATTAATAGATAAAAACATCACGCAGCCTCTGGTGCTCTCTATGCTTGGTTTGCTCAGGTGCTTGAAAAAGAAACCATGGTATATCAGAGAGGAGCAGCTAAAGTGGTAATCGCAATACTTTGGACAAGCAGTCATTTCTAATCATGGAGATTCCCTCAGAGCAGGGCTCTTGCACTGCCCTCCCCTTGCTGCAGTGCGGAGGCACCCAGTGCCTGTGCCTATGGGACGTCAGCTCCTCCTGTGTTGCTCACTGGCTGTCAGCGAAGGCGGCTGGGTATCAGCTCAAAAGTTGTTTCTTGGATTCTTTCAAGGCCATTTAGCAACTGGTGCTTCTCAGTGAGCGATGCTTTGCTGCGAGTGGGGAATTTGTGGCTGCTGGCGTGCAAGTCGCAGCTCGGTTATTTTGCTTTACCTTACAGTGCCCTCAATGCACCCACCCTTTCCAAAATTAAGATCTTTTTCATTTATGTATTCATCTGTAGTGCTGCTTTGCAGGTCCACATGAAGAGGTTTTCTTTCCCTCTCTCTTCCCCCCAAGTCCCGGGCTGTTGCCATTTTGCCTTCAGCATCATCAGCTGAACAGAAATAATGCTGGCTCTTAGCTAAAGCTTTGGGTCCAAATGTTTTGCAATGCCTTGTGAAGGAAGGGAGGTCTTGTGGGCTCTGGCTTGCAGGTGGGGACATCAAGGTGTGGGGCAGTGACAAGACTTGTTCTTGATGTCATCTCCAAACACATTGAAGAACAGGAAGTTATTGGAAGTGGACAACACGAATTTACCAAGGGTAAATCATGCTTGACCAACCTGATAGCCTTCTATGATGTTATAACTGGTTGGTTGGATGAGGGGAGAGCAGTAGATGTCATCTACCTTGACTTCAGCAAGGCTTTTGACACTGTCTCCCATAACATCCTCATTAGGAAGCTGAGGAAGTGTGGGCTAGATGAGGAGACAGTGAGGTGGATTAAGAGCTGGCTGCGTGACAGAACTCAGAGGGTTGTGATTAATGGAGCAGTGTCAAGTTGGATGCCTATAACCAGTGGTGTCCCCCAGGGGTCAATACTCAGCCCGATCTTGTTCAATATATTCATCAATGACCTGGATGAGGGGACAGAGTGTATCCTCAGCAAGTTCGCTGATGATACCAAACTGGGAGGGGTGGCTGACACTCCAGAGGGCCGCGCTGCCATCCAGCGTGACCTGGACAGGCTGGAGTGCTGGGCAGAGAAGAACCTAATGAGGTTCAACAAGAGCAAGTGTAGGGTCCTGCACCTGGGGAGGAAGAATGCTAGGCACCAATATAGGTTAGGGGTGGACCTGCTGGAAAGCAGTTCTGAGGAGAAGGATCTGGGGGTCCTGGTAGATAGTAAATTATCCATGAGCCAGCAATGTGCCCTTGTCGCCAGGAAGGCCAATGGAATCCTGGGCTGCATAGGGAAGAGTGTGGCCAGTAGGTCGAGGGAGGTCATTCTCCCCCTCTACTCGGCACTGGTGAGGCCACAACTGGAATACTGTGTCCAGTTCTGGGCTCCCCAGCTCAAGCGGGACAGGGAACTACTGGAGAGAGTCCAGCGGAGGGCAACAAAGATGATTGGGGGATTGGAGCACGTCCCTTATGAGGAAAGGCTGAGAGAGCTGGGACTCTTTAGCCTGGAGGAGAGAAGGCTGAGGGGAGACCTTAACCTTGCTTATAAATATCTAAAGGGTGGGTTGGAGGAGGATGGAGGCAGACTCTTTTCAGTGGTTCCCAGGGACGGGACAAGGGGCAACGGGCACAAGTTGGAACATAGGAAGTTCCATTCAAACATAAGAAACAACTTCTTTACGGTGAGGGTGACAGAGCACTGGAACAGGCTGCCCAGGGAGGGAGGTTGTGGAGTCCCCTTCCCTGGAGATTTTCAAGACCCGCCTGGATGCAGTCCTGAGTAATGTGCTCTAGGCATTCCTGTGTCAGCAGGGGAGTTGGACTAGATCTCCAGAGGTCCCTTCCAACTCTGAAAATTCTGTGATTCCAAGTAGCCCTGCGTTATTCAGCAACAGGCAAGGATGCCTGGCCAGGCCGGGTGATGGCTCAGAGCAGCATGTGATTGCACTGCTAGCCAGGACCTTCAGGCTTTGCTGCACTATCTTATTTTAAACCTGCCTGAAGCTTGCTTCAAACCTAGCTGTGACACTGGGCTGAGAGACAGGCACTCGGAAAGCTGCCCGCAGCTGTGTGCGACGTCGCATAGGCTGCTGCTGCCTAGCTCTGCTGCTTGGGATGGCTCCTCGGCTACAGGAGGGTGAGGTTGAGACCAGTATCTGCAGCCACAGTTCACAGTCCAGCCCCTTTCTGCAAGTGGGTTTTCTCTGTCCTCGGTGGCTGTAACCTGGGAGGCAGCGAGGTGCGAGCCAGCATCCTGCTGCACGCATTTGGGGTGGGAGCAGAAAGGCAGGGGCAATAACACCTACAACCCCCAGCGTGCCTCAGATGCCTGTAACTCCCAGCAGTCCAGCTTACACATGTTTTCCTGGCCTTGCTGCAACTGGCAGGACTGAAGAGGAGAGTGGGATGTGCCTGCTGAGATCAGCTGGATGTCGTGATGCCAAGGGGCAGGGGTTTCCCAGGCTGACAGTCAGACTGGAGCTGCAGCGTTGATGTCCCAAGTCTACCACTTCCTTGTGAGACTATCACTGCTTGAAAGACCCATATTTTTTATTCATTTGCAAGGCTGTGAAAATATGCATGTGCACAAACACATATCCGGGATGAAGCTGCAGTGAGACATTAATGCTCACCTTCCTACAGAGGTGCATGAGCCTCGGGCAGCGGCTCACCTGTGTGCAGCCTGGCATGGTGTACAGCAGAGCTGCTGCCAAACGCTGCCCGGCAAGGGGATCCCAGCCATTTTGGGTCAGCTCCAGCATGCAGCGGTGCAAAAGCAGGCACTGCCCAGCTGCAGAGAGGGTGCATGAAGGGGGAAGAGGATTGCGTCTGTCCTTTTTCTTTTGTATGCCTTGGCCCTGTGAAACACCTCACAGTGCTGCTGCCTGGTGAGGAGCGGGCTGAAGACCCAGCGCAGCACATTGTGATGTCTAGCAGGTCAGGAATGACCCGTGTGGAGGTTACGCACCAATGCAGAAGCAGGCATCTCCTCCATCCCTCCAGGAAACAGGAATTAAAAGTGGGGGAATCGCCCTTTAAGCTATCTGCCCCAAACACCTTTTTTTAAAATAAATATTGCCATTTGACAAAGAAAAGCACTCTAAGGCAAGCTTACAAAGCTATTCAAAGCAGCAGTGGCAAAACATTAAAACTGAAAGTAACAGCATGCTGCCCTCAAATCGACATCATTTGCTGTTCGCTTCCGAACGTGGGCCCCTGGGGGGGGGACCAGCTGCATGGGGGGAACCAAGTGGGAACAGGCATGAGTTTCTGTGAACACGGACAGTGCCACGCTGCCCTGTCTGCTGCACTAGCACTAGGACACAGTCATGGACCATCTCAAAGGGTCTGGGAAGACATGTCCAATTGGGGAACATGGAAAAAAGAGGAGTGACAAGCATGATATTCAGTTAGATGTCATGTCAGCCAGCAGGAGTTGTAAATACATGGGGTAACCAGTCCACTGACAAGCCAGAGCTCACATCTTGCTCACAACAGGATTTATCCAACAGTTGCAAGTAGCAAACCAATATAGTCAAAATTAAGTTGTTCCTTCATAGAAAGGAGGAAGGGAAGCTTTGCTTTCTTAATAATGTATCACAAATATTGCACGCTGCCTTTGCACAATGCAGTGTAAACTTGCTTGTAATTTGTGCTGGAGAGGGGAAGTCAGTTCTGTGTCTCTACTTCATTGTCAACTTATACTTGACATCCTTTCCTTGCATCAATCCCAGCTTTGATATGCATTAGTAAACAATTATGACACCGACATGAATACTGAGTGACCTTATAGTGGTTTGTTATATTAGATACTAAACAACAGTCATGAGACCATAATTTGATAGTGTTATCTCAACAACTTGCATAGAGATGCAAGGATGATTTGGTGACATATCATCCTTGACAGATGACACATAGAGACCATGCTTCAATCAACACGCTGTGCCTCTGGGCAGTGTGGTGTTACAGCCTCTGCAGGGGAACGCCACTGACTGTGAAACCACCACCCTTGCAACTAGTGGTGATGGAAGGGCTATGGAGACACTGGGAAGCAAGAAACCAAGCCTGGTATTTGTAAATCAAATACACCAAAATATAACAAATTTCCTGCATGATTAATGATGTTTCATTATTTGTAGACATGTCTAAGCAAGTCAGAACCTGCTTTTCTTTTAATTATTTATTTTGCAAATAAATTGAAGAGTAATAATCCTGATGGCTCTGGCAGTAGGGTTGGGCATAAACCCGTCGTCATTTGTGTCATTTCATTTTAATTCTGCCTTAAATCACTCTGTTTATTTAAATTCTAGTTGTTCTGATTTACTTGAGCATGGTGTGCCCATGCGAAATTCCTCAAAATCTGTGGTGGTAATAGCAAATACCAATGGGGTGATGTGATCAATAAAATTATGCCAGGTATGAAAAGAGCTAGATTATTATTATTTGTTTAGAAGTGGAGTCAGAATGTGTTTTCATAAACAGTAGTTCAATCTGGTTTTGCTGCAAGCAGGATCTGGCCTTAGCTGTCCAATGGCAAAGAAATGGCAGGTTTCATCGCTGCCCCATACTGACGTCATTCTTCAAAGAGGAAGACGTTGACAAACCTTTCCTGGTGGTAAGTGTGACTGGTTGTAACATGGCAGCTGAGCAGAAAATATTGGTGGAGGTGTTTCTTCACACAAAGGAGACTTCAAACCTAAGCTCATTTTCAGTCTGTTGAGAAGATCATGTGTTCTAGTGATGTGGATATGCCTGTCGTGTGAGGTGAGCCCTGACTTTTGGCTATAACAGTGGTAACGAAGGGTTACGGAAGTGCTGAAACTCAAAAATACAAACACAAATATAAGGCCTTCAGCCCACCCGCTGGGCATTTCTAATTGTCAGGTGAATGGATGAGAACTGTCATGATAAATGTCATGTATCTTGTGGCTTGTTACACTATGGTGATGGGGAAAAAAGGGGAGGTGCAGAAAGGAGAAAGCTGGCACTGCCCGTCTCTACTTGGGAAAATAACAAGCCTTTCATTAGAAATGCCTTTTAAAAATGTTATCTGAAATTTATAAGAAGGCATAGTTGGTCGTGAAAATACTGGGTGAAAATACTTGATGCATCGCTGGTGAATGTCAGATTGCTACCAGGGCTTTGTGCACACCAACACTTCAGGCTTGGTGGCAAATAGGCAAGAACGCAGGTAAATGCTGGGCAGGTGGGAAGGTGCTCCCATGCTCAGCCTGCACTAGTCACTGCTGGCAAAATGGCTTTCTGTCCTTGCAGACATCTGTGGGCTTTGATTCACAGTCCCTGATGTTTAATTGCGAAAATGAAAACCATATACATATAATTACTGCAGCGCTCACAATACTATTGTTTGTGGGCAGGAATATTAACATACAGCAGGATCAATAGCAATTTAATTTTCCAGGTTGCAAATTGTGGTGACAAAGGCTTGCACACAATTGCCACCTCTCCTAATGCCTCTGTACACAAAGGCAAACAGCAGCAAACCTCCTGAATCACCTCAGAGTGACTTGCAGGAACTAATGAGTCCTCAAGGATTTACAGCGTAGTATGCAGAGGCTACAGTCTGCAGGAGCAGCATTGCTCCTGCTAGAAGAGTTAAATTAGGACTTTGGTCCTACCTCATTATTTACTTCAGTAAGAAAACTTGCACACATGCTGTAACTTTCACACCTTTGTGGCTATTTTCACATGACCGTTTTGAAGGGAGTCTTTTCTAAGATCTCTAATGCCTCTTGCAACCTCAGGGCTGCAAAAACCATCCCATGGCGCAACATAAGCATCACCTATAGCTCCGTATGTGCGTGCAGCCTTTGATTAGGTACAGTGAGTGTGGTAAATGACAGCGATTTTTCTAACATTGCGCTACTATGTACGTGACGTGGGAGTTACTGTGGCCTGGCACCAAAATTTGCAGTGTCATGAGTAGTAAGTACGCACTCTTCAAAGCCTCTTGTACTCAGGGAACTTTCAATGGTTTAACTTGAAACAAGTTTCATACTGGGGAAAAACTGTACAAGTACTTGGTTTCAGTTTAAACATGCTTTATTTTAATGTCATTTCTCAGGGGTAGTTGTTTTTTCTTTTCTTACCAAAATAAGTGAAATGGAATGAAAGGTGTCTGCCTACAAGCAATGTGCTGGATGCCCTGGCACAGGCATTAGGGCCCTTGGTTTGCATAGAAACATTGTTTTTTGTTAAAGCCTGTCAGTTGGTGTGGTCGGAGGTGAGTCCCAGACTCAACCACAACATCACAGTGCGAGGGATTTGTCCTCGGGAGCCAGAGCTGTGGCCACTGAGAGAGGACGAGCCAAGAACAGAGGATTTCACTTAGCTGCACCTAACTCCTGAGGATGTGCAAAAGCTCCTGGTTAAAGACTTTTACTGTCTATCTCCAGCTTGGGCATCTTAAATTAAATCTTCTCATTTTTGTATCCAATCTGTTCATCTTCCCTTTGTGTAGCTCTCAACCATGAAGCTTTGGCTCTGTGATACGATATTGCCGAGCTGCTGCGTGAAGAATGAATTGCACTTAGAGGGTGTTACACACTTGTGAGGAAAGCCACAAGTGCTTGCCTCATATCTGATGATTTTTTTCCATGTCCAGTATTGTCTTAGCTTTATGTCCATCACTTCACACATGAGAAGATAAATTAATGGATGTGCAAAACATCACAGAGTGAAGTAAAGCCAACAGCTGAAGTAAGGACTTCCACCCCAAGGAGAGGTTTGTCCCTCCAAACTTTGACCCTGTGTTAGAGCCAGTGTTTTTGTAATGTACTTTTTAAAAATACATGCAGTAGCATCTTGCAGCTTTGTTAATATGTTTAGACTCATTCTACAGTATACACAGTAATTTATTTTCAGTGAGGTCCTAGATACATGAAATATTCAAAAAAATGTAAGACTTTTCATTGATGGCAAGTTTTAAAAAATAACAGCTGGCTTATTACTTGAAGGAGAGAAAAAGCCATGAAACAGGTATTTTTATTCAGCAAAAGAGAAGATTTTTAACTTCTAAATATGCAGAGACACTATATCAACTATCACAAATGTGTGCTGGTGATGCAGCCAACAACACTTAATTATCAGTTCTACAGGAAAATTAGGTGAGAAAATTACTTGTCTTTTTATATTTCTTTTATTTATAAAAGAACCCAAAGATGATGACAAATCTCTCACTAGAGCATGTTAGACATAGATGGCTTGTCTGTCTTATTCTTCTCCCTTGGTGATACAGATTAATAAATTCCTGCAGGGTACACAATTTAATTTGTGTTACTCTTACAAAGTTTTTTTCTGCAGTTTTGAATGAAGCTGTTTTGGTAGAGGTGAAGCAGTCTCACCTTTTATAGTGTCTTAGTAATGTTTGAGATATGGGGATAAGAAAGCTATTTGGTCCAATATATTGACCTTCTTTGCAACCTGTGGGTCATTGTTTTTGTGTGTTGATATTATTTGTGTATGCATCTTGCTTCTTTCTTCTTCCAGAAATCATTTGGGGCATTAAGCAATATCTAGGCATGAAGATGTTGGGCATATTAGAGTGGCTTGATGTGTCTTCAGTAGCTTGGTCTGTGTGTATTTTTGGCCCCAACAACAAAGCGAACTGAGCTGGTCTATGCTTGCAGTTTTCCTTTTCATTTCCACTAAGTGAACAGCAGACATGCTCTTGGGTGATGGTTTTGCCATAGAGTATTTGTTATCATCCATACTGTAAGTTATTCCTGGGTTATACCCAGCCTGATTATTTCTCCCGAGTGCAGGGGCAGAGATAAGTAGCTGCGGTTGGAGGGAAGAAGAGGGCAGAGCATGGATGGGGCCCCAGCAGTACTGCAAGTCTGTTTTGCTGCCGAACATTTTGTATCGTGAAATCACAGCCCCATGGAGTATGGGGACAACAGGAGACACATTTTTCAGGGTTAGGTTTGAATTTGATCAGTGATTTGATTCTGACTACGCTAATCCTGCAGCATGCAAGAAAAATTTCACCCTCTGAAGATACCTTAATATATGATTAGTTTCATGTCCCAGATTGGGCTATAATTCCTTCACGTCCAGATGTACAGTAAAATAGGAGACTGCCCAGACCCACAGTCCAGTCTGTGTTTGGTCCTGACTACTACTTCTGTAGATGTCATCTCTTCCTAGATGGACAGAGGTCAGCTAAAACGCACTGAAAGATTTTGTGCTGGCAAACCTGGTTTGCTTCTAGAGGACTTCCTTATTTTGGGTTTAAAAAGGTAACTTACGTGGCAATGGAAGAAGTGTCTCAGTCTGAAAAAGTACTGAAGTGGTCAGGGATGATTCCACAGGTGTGTTTGTGTCCTCAGCAGCAAAGTGGGCTGAAGAGGCACTTTCTTCCCTTCTGGCTGCCTGTTCCTGCCCTGGAGCAGCACTCTTGGTTATGACCCAGCAGGGCTTTGTCTGGCCATGCAGTGAGAGGTACCTGGGAGCTCATTACTTTTAAGGGTAATATATACCTTCTTTTTGCTTAGTCATATTTAAGCTGAATTGGTTCCTCTGTCCAGGGGGCCATACACAAACGGGGAGATGGTGTGGCACAGGGGATGCTGAAGTAGACGTTGATAATGAAAGAAGTGTTCTTCAAATGCCAGCCTCTGTCCCATGCTGGAAGAGAGTCTCTGAGAGAGCAGCAACAGCTACCATGACGCATTTGTTTCGTTTTCCTTGCCCTGGGGGATCCCGAGCGACTCTGCTGCACGGAGCGAAAGATAAGGCAAGGGGAAGTAGAAAAGCAGGAAGAGAAATCAATCTTTGAACATCAGGGTAAGAAATAAGCCATCAGGGACTAAACTGGTTTTAATTTTGCCGCTGATAATGTAGTACTCTGGTGCACGTCTGTCACCATGGCCAACACAGCTGTTACACAGGAAGATGACAGGAAAAATCTTAGCTCGAAAAATCTTATTGCGTGTGTATGATGGAAGGTGAAAGAGAGGAGAAAAGCAATGTTGAGAGGGAAGAGGCATCTAGGTCTCAGCAGTCTGCAAGTTTCCATCCAATATATCATCCTACAACAGTGGCGACTGCCTGTTCACCAGTGGTAAGGGGAGAGTGCCCCTGGGAGTGTGTGGCATTTCAAGGAAAGCGCATGATAGACAACGTTCTTTTGAGAGTGGGTTTGGCTGTTCCTTGCATAAAATAGGAATAGTAATGGCTAAGCAGGAGTGTAGTGTTCCCAGGATGGAGAGTAAAGGAAGTAGTTTAGAAAATGTTGGTACATCAGTTAGAAGGAACATGTTAATTTGCCCTTGATTTCCATCAGGTGCCAAACCATTAAGACTGTATCTGACAGATTAAAACTGGAAGAGGTGAGAGAAGGAGGGAGAGGGGCAAATCTGGCAAGAGAGGAAATGTAAAACCACAGCGGGTTTCCTTTCCAGCAGCCTTCCCTCTGGGGTGCTTGAGTGGGCTCACTGCTGAGCCAAAGCTGTTATTGCTTCCACTAATACCTGGCGATCCCCCCGCCCCCCAGCAGCATCCTTTCAAGCCTGTCTGGCCCACAATGCCTGGAGCGTTTCCCTTTCATGTGCTCCACTGCCTACCTGCTCTGACAACAGTACAGTGTGGACACCCCTTACTCCAGCTCAGGGCCATGCCAGGTTGCCCTCAGCTCACAGAGACATTTATGAGTGGCCAGCATATGTGCTGAGAGGTCAGGGTCAGCAAGATGGTGGGGCAGGTCCGTCCCCACTGTGGCATCCTAACACATGGAGAAGACCGTGGCCAGGAAGGGAAGGGGCTGGTGGGTGGTGGGTAGCTGGGGAGGGCAGGCTTGTGGCACAGCTAGATTGTTCCAGGTGCAGTTACGGGGTTTTTTGGTTGGGGTGGGTTTTTGTTTTTTGGTTGTTTTGTTTTGTTTTACTGGTAATTTGTTAATAAACATGCAAGCAAGGGTCTAGCTGGCTGTTGGAATTGGTACCAGTTCTGGTACTGGTGTGTCCAGCCAATTTCTGTATTTTCTAGGAGGGCACATGCCATTGCAGCCAAGGAAATCATGCTCTCCCAGGACTCGGATCTAGCAGTGTCTAATAAAAGGCCTGATGAAGAGAAATTTCTGCAAGATTTATTTTCCCCTGGGAAATTAAGCATTGTATAACGCAGCACGCATGGCATATGGCTGCCTATCCATGGGAACACTGAATCCAGCCCCTGATTCAGCAAAGTACTGTAAGTGGTATTTAGTTGTGATAAACGGGACTTAAGCACAGGTCTAAGGCATGTGCTTAACAGAATCAAAGCCATTTATATTTTTGCATAGACAAATGTAAACCACGGAGATTGTATTGTGACCTGAAGCTATTTTTTTCTTAGGCAAGCACTGGATCAAAAAATGGAAGTGAGCCTATTTTCCAGATCAGTTCTATTTATTTTAGATATGCGTTACTCTGTCTCTTCACCTTCCAGCTATTACTTGCAAATGAGAAAAGGTAAGCATAAATAGATTTGCAAGACCAAGAGCACAATCCACATAGTGCAATGAGTCTTCTGTTATCTTTATTATTGCTCTTATATCACCCTGCTCCAGCCGCAGGAGACAGTGGCCATATACTTTGTGGTGGATGGTTAAGGAATTGGCAGACAATGGACCAGATTTGTTTTCTTGGCTGATCATTTACAGATTTGTTTGTTTTTTTGCAAGAGCAAGTTTTGAAGTAATTAAGAACCAAAACACTTAAAACCACCACAGAGACTAGTTTTTTAAGAGTTAAAACGTTATTCTAGGGTTCTCTGCTACAACCTACCATTACCATTAATAAAAGAACTAGACACTTACATGGTGGCAGGCAGCGCAAGTGCTTTCTTTCCTAGACAGGAAGACATACCAGGATGTTGAAGTATTTCTATCCTGGTATGTTAATGGTAGATTGTAGCGGAGAACCCTAGAACAACATTTTAACTCTTAAAAAACTAGTCTCTGTGGTGGTTTTAAGTTACTTGCTTCTTAATTACTTTGAAACTTGCTCTTACACTTGAAAAAAAAAAAAAAAGAGGATCTGATATGTCATTTTTCTAAATAGGGATACTTCAAAAAGAGAGACCTGCTGCTGGCTGTCATTCTAAGCTTTCAGGCATCACCGTGTTTCTTTTGGAGGCACAGAGATTGGTATGCAAATACCCAATAGCCTTTTTGCATTAATCTCATTCAGGTCAATAAACATTTCACTTTAAAGAGCAACACTCCTAGATGGGAGAATGGAAGGTCCAGCCTGCTTATCTCTTTTCAAACAGGTGAATCATTATTACCCTCTGAAAAACTGGAATAGAAATCCTTCTCTCACCTGTAACTATTGCAGCCTGTGATGTGGAGTAGTCAGGGTTCATTCGTTCTCTCTCTTTCAATGGTGGCCGTTTGGCCACCAAATTCAAACACGTTCTCTTAAACAGTTGTGCAATCACGCTAGTCTCCAATATTTGCATTAATTTCCTTGTTCTCGACTTTTCATTCAGTCTAGAAAACTCTGCAGAGCCACAACAGTGATTCTGGGGGACAAAGCAGCAGTGGCAGCCGGACAGATGCCCTGTCCATGTACAGCTCTGCTGCAGCTGGGTCACCAGACGGGCCTTCGGACAGCAGAAGGTTTTATGGGGGGATGAACAATGTGTGTGCAGGGACATGCAAGTACAGAGGGGATGAATGAAGGACACACTGCAAGGAAGAGCAAAGGCACATAGTGCTGGAACTAAAACAGAAAGTTGAGATTTTGTGCTAAGCTTAAAAAGGAAAAATTTGACATCCAAGGAAGAAGCACGGCCTGTTGGGTAGAGCAGGAAGCAGAGTCAGGACAGGCTTCTAGATGTTATTTCTTACTTTGTCACTGGCTGTGGTGAGACTTTGTATGTGCCCTCATTTCCTATCTTCGGCATGAGGGCTGTACTTGCTAAAATGGTAAAACCCAATGGCTCTGCAGGAGCTTTTACGGATAGACAGAGAAACTGCTTGGGGTCTCTTCTGTAACTCATGACAAATTGTAACTACACTTCTTTAAACTCAGCTGAAGAAGTAAATACCTGAATTAAATCAACTTAATAAATTTTAAGCTAGTTTTTAATATACAGCCTTTAACAACAGTGGGACCTACCCCAGCATTTGTTCTTCACCCACAAGTCTTTTTCATGCTAAAATAAAGTATGTAGGAAGAAGAGGGGAGACTGTGCCCGCTCTCTCCTCCCTCACGCTTGGAGACAGCAGCTGAGATTCAAATGCAAATGCCCAGTACTCTCTAATTCTCCAGGAACTTTTGAGTCTTGGTGTCTTACACCTATGTGATAACTTTAGGCTAAATTAAAAATCAAAGAGATTTCCCCTGGAGTAAGGTATTGTTTGTCACGAGTGAGGATATCATAATCGGAGCTGCCAGGAGGTTTATGAACTCCACTTGCCAAAGGAGGCTTTGGGACTGCGACGCACCAGGGTCTGTATTTTCTGTCTGGAGTCATCACAGCTACTGCCTTCCCTGAGCTAGACATGTAAAAGCAAGAAATGTACTTCAGATTCCATTTAAATGCCAATATGCCTCTCTTTTCTGTGTGAACTTGATGAATTTAGGGGGCTGAGATTGTGCCCCAGCTCTCACCCTGCTGCTGTGGTGGCTTCTAGGTGGAGCGAGAGGCAGGTCCTGGGTACAGGTGCCCACTACCAGGGTGCTGTGTGATCTCCTTGTCACATGTTGTCTGAATGGAGCTGTGTGATGTGACAGTTCAAGGTCTCAACTGTAGCTGCCAGTCTGTGCACTTTAAAGCTTTGATTCCCCCCTACTTTTCCCTCCCCCGCCATCCCCTAAGCACGCAGACCCGTCATAGCCAAAGTGGTAAATGAGGAGAAAAAGCTCTTTGGTAGTTTTATTTTAGTAAATCTAGGATGGGATATTCAAAGTCAGTAGCAGCATTAGTGGAAACACAGAGGGGGTTTAACGGCAGAGGAAAAATTTTCTTTGATGTCTTTATATCTGCTCTTCATCTTTGCCTTTTCTCAGTAACTCAAATGACAGTCAGACTATTCTTGAAGAGTACATTATAGCTGGGGATCACATTCAGGTTTTTTTGTTGCTATATGTGAAATTTCAGAACCACTTTTTAAGTCTAAATCATGGCATAGAAAATGTACTGTACCTCTGCTGACTTGGTTTAGTCACAAGAATCATGTGTGAATGTAAGAGAGAAGGAGAGAGAAAAGACCAATACTATTTGGGAAAGAGCATAGCCATCACAACTTGATGGGAAGAGCTCCAAGTTTGCTAACTTCTGTAAAGTAGTAACTTTTCAGCTTTACTTGGCCTATGATACGTTGATGTTTATTCATTACAAAGAAAGGTGGTTGAGGATGAAAAAATTCTCTGTGCAGGCAGAATGTTTTTTCCATGTTTGACAAAATATGAAAATCAACCATTTGACAGGGGAATGGCAGTTTTAAATATAGAAAAGGTTGGGTTTGGTTTTTTTGGGTTTTTTTTTGTTTGGGTTTTTTTAAAGGGGAATCTACAGAAGGAATAAACCTCCAAAGAACAGAGAGATAGTGGCGAGGACCACATTAAAGAATTTGCAAAAAGACAAACATGATTTTGTATATGATATTTCACTGGCAGAATTTGATAAGTTGTACGGGGCTTTCTCCAATTTCTAGTCGCTGGGAAAACTTTCTTTGGCGTCAATTTGCTATTGACTAGCACCATGCAACAGATGTTTTTGATAGCAAATAACAAGTGTCAAGTGCTGGCATTTTGCAACTGGCATTCACTTTCACCCAGTGCAAATGACGCTACACAAGACGGTACACAGAGACTCCAACCCATTGACACTGAAGACCAGTAAGTGTAACCATAACACCTCACTGGTGGTGTTTCAATGTGGCCCAAGTTAAAGGCTAACACAGAAACATGATTTAGGGGATTCAAACCGCAGGTAAGTTTGTTTGGGTTTTTTTTAATACAGATATGTGTACATTCACATTGCTGGATCAGTCCAAAGGTCCATCCATCCTCTCTTTGTCAGTGGCATACGTGCCACATTGCAAGCAAGGAGTGCTTCAAGGGCTCCTTGCGTTGCATGAATGTGTTTGGCAGCCCCATCTGAATGTATTTTACTTGGGCTGTTCCAGGCCACTTCCCATCTCCCCAGCACTTTGTCATGGTGCATTATCACCATTTTCGCAGTTATCACAGTTAGCATTGTCTTTCTGCAAGTGAACAGTGAGGCAGCTGAGTTTTTTAGACAATGTGAAATATTTTACCATAACTTTTTTTTTTTTCCCTTGCACTATCAAGTCTTCTGCTTGCTTCTTTTCCATTTTCTGTAAAGGTCTCACTGTTACAACACCTCCACATTGTTAGTCTTGAATTTCAGGAGTGTCAGTTTGGGAAGGCTCCATCTAGAAAGACACCTCCCCTTCTAGGTCCACATGGTAACTTCTGTATTAGCAACTGGTTACAGATTTTTTTCTGTTGCTGCTAAAATAGTTTTTTGGAATTGGAGGAGTTGTACGTTTGTTTTGAAGAGAGAAAGCAAGCTTTAGAAATATGCCTTTTGTGCAGGAGAGTTTACTCTCAGTCCACACTGCAAGGTTTTTCAGATCTCACAGGAAAAGGATATTGGTGCTGGGATTGTCCAATTCCATGAGAACATCCTCATTTAAAAGGACATCATGGATTGCCTGTTAATCCACAGGCTAAAACTTAGGTAAGCAGAGGCTAATGTCTCCTTACTGGTTTAATTAACAACGATTACTTGTCTAAAGATAAGGTATTTCCAGTTAAAAGACATCTCCTTCAACTTCAGATCAGCTGAGAATAGTTCAAATTAGTTTTAGGGTAGGGTCAAAGACCAGAATTCTAGGGGTTTGAAGTTTTTTAACTGAGCAGATCAACACGTATCTGCCGGGAGAGAATCCACATCTAAGTGAAAAGGGGGAGGCTGGGATTTCCATCTGCATGAAAGTGGATTGTTTGGGGGGTTTAAACAAACGACTTAATGAGGTGGCACTGACGCACACATTTGTTCTCTCTGGGATATCTGAAGTCCAACTCATTGTCCATATTGGTGTCACTGGCAGAGGCATGAAGCTGGAATAAACTAAAATGAAACCTTACGTAGCGCTTTACAGGCTCTTGGGTGATTTTGGCATATTACAAATCTGTGCAACCAGGGGAAGCAGCAACATTTAGAAAACAAGTGGAAACATGCAAGAAAAAGAACAGAGAGAAGGGCAAGACTGAAAGCTCCTTTGTGCTGCTCCAAGCAGAGTTTTGGTGCAAGTTTTCTGCTGGGCAGCAATGAGGTCCTCCTGCAGACGCTGATGGTGGCGGCGCTGGTCAGAGGGGACTGCCTTGGCCAGTCTTTTGAAAATCTCCAGTGGGCAGCACCGCTGGGGAAGGACTCATTACAAAAAGTGTAAATCCTCACTCTGATTTGAATTTTCTTTGTCGCAAACAGGAGCCAGCTCCCACAGCGCCCCTCCATCCCCAGGACACAGCGAGTGAGAAATGACTGCTGGCATTGTGCTCCAGCCTGCGCTGGCTGAAGGCCTCCCATCAGGCAACCCACCCTCGCTTGTCAGCAGGGCAACTTGGCTATATGTGGCTGGCGAGGGTTTGGATGGACAAATACTGCGTAGCTCTGTGCTTCAGCTGCACCAAGAAGCTCATGCGCTGCCTGAAGGTCTGTAGGAACTAAATTCTGTGGCTGTAACTGTAACTCTCCTTGCCCTGCTGGGCAAGGAGATGGAAACCTTGGCTTCCCCAGGATGCTACCCAGCCTCCACACCCTGCTGTCACCGGGGCCACAAACATTTCTACTTCCTGCAACAGATGTTTCTGGAGATGTTTCTTCAAGAGGTGATCTTGAACCCAGGGCAAAGCTGCTACTGACCTGCATAGCTATGGATGAAGCAGAATCAGGACAAGGACCATGACTCTTGCACCCCCTAAACTTGTGCTGGTTCTGGTTTATTGGCTCAGCAAGAGCCCTTCCATCACCTTAAGATTTGGATAAAATAGTTTTTGAAGTTTGGTGCTGGATCGCTTTGCGGATTTACATGCTCCATTCTCCCACTGTCCCCCTGTTCTCCTTGATAGTGCTGCTTATGTTGTGTGTGCTGCCTTGCGGGTCCAGGAGGAGGCTCTGCCATGACACAGCCTTCTCGTGATGCCAAGGTCAGGGCTTGCAGGACCACAGGCTCCTTTTTGTGCCTTACAGAGGTGAGGGGAGTGCACAGGCTGTGATATTGATGAGCTGAAGTCTTTAATAGCCCATCCATAATTTCAGCTGGCTGGCCACTGGTCTCTGAAATGCTCCTCGTTTAAGGAGGGGGGGGGAGGGGAAATCTTCTCTGGTTTCATTCACCCTGGTGCAGGGACGGGGAGTTCACGCCTCCATCCTGTGTCTTGGCTGCTTAAGTCCAGCAAACATGACTGGACTCTGACTGGATTCTGAATTTTTCAATTCAGCATCTTTGGCTCGATCGAAGTCTGCTCAGACCACTGTGAATTGTCTGTAACCCTTGTCTTGGAGAAACCCACCCCCAGAGTGGCTGTGCTTTGCACTCCGAGTGCATGTGGCCCCAGGGAATCATTTTGGGAGTCAAGGACCTAAGGACCTTATACCCTTTCTTGGCCATATTTTTTTATGCTGTAAGAACTACAGAAAATGGCACTCCAGAAGTTTCTTGGCCTATCACTCACCTCTGCTTAGAAAAACACCTGAAAGTTTTTGCCTCCTTTTTTCCTCAGTTGTATTAGGCAAAGCCATGGACAAATAACCACGAGTAGAAGGGGCAGGATATAATTATGTGGCCACCTCTTCCCCTCACCACTGGCCCAGTCTCTGGAGTGACTTCAGACTGAATTTACTGTCTGAATGCAAACCCCAGGAATTGTGTCAGCGATGCTGGAGATTCGAGGACCCGTTTTCATGTACAGAGCTGACCTTACGGGCATTCAACGTGTGCATATGGCAGAAGGCAAGGAGCCCTTTTTCTGCCTCTGGTTTCAAGTTCAGCTTGACCATTGCCTGATACTGTTCAGTGAAATCCGGACGCTGGGCAGGGAAGCAGCAGCTGACTACTCTAACAAGTGGCTTGTTAGTGAGGAATGTCCTGCGGTAAGTACGGAGCAGCCTTGTCACTTCTCAGCCAATCCTCCGAGGACAATAAGGAAGGAGGACAAAATGAGTGCAGCCCTCCTGGGCCTCCCCTTAAGAGTTTAAAAGCAAAATATTGATTTTGAGTTACCCTGCTTCAACTCAGCTTCACTCTCCTGATATTTTTATTCCCTTGTAGATTTCTGACTCCATTTGTTTTTTAAAGAAATCACTGGTGAAATTGTGGTGTGTCCATGTAACATTCCTGCGCCTAAAAATATGGTCAATTGACACCTTGAAGGTTTCCAGGCAACTCTAACCATTTGTGACATCTTTAGCTGCATCCCCAGGATGTTCAAAACAGATGAAGTGAATGAATTGATTTTAGCTGTATAAAACCCTTGACAAAAATCTCTTTGTGGCCATCCAGTTAATCTCTTGATGATTTGTAGAGTATTTGCTTATGCCATGAACTTGATCCTTCCCACCTCTCCACTTGTTTTTCAGCTAGCTCTGCCATGGGTTCCCTGCTCCTGAATGCACTGCAGTCACCTTCCCCAGAGCTGGAGCAAGAGCCGGAGTCAAACAATGCTGTACCTACAGCCACAATGTCATCAGGTCAGACCTGAGCATTATATATGCCATAATGCACCATATGAACAGTGCTCGATGGTAGCAAGACAAAAAGAAGCAACTTTGTTAGGTGTTTTAAATTATTGCAACACCCAGTTTGCCCAATAAAATCAGCAGATTTGTGTAACCTGATTCCGAGCCCCAGCAAAGTCAAAATGATTCTTCAACTTGCTGAAGGAGATTGTGCACAAAACAACACAGCAAAAACCCTTCCCTTGGTCTCCAGAAAAAAAAAAATTGCACATTTGCATGTGATGAAACATGCAGTAGGCCAGAAATAAATTAAGTGCAGAATCTCAACTTCTTTAATCAAATATTCTGCTAAACTGATGTTTATGTGTGTGGTCCAAAGCGAATTCTTCTGAAGACATATGGTCTTTCCACTGCACCCTATTTTGGCTCAAGTTCCATTGTATTAACAAACATATAGATAAATTGTTGATGAGCTTGATTATTTTGTGTTTTTTTAAAGGTGCCTCTGAGTGTTTCTAACTCCAGGGATTCAGGCTTGTCCAAGTACAAAGCACAGTAACCGCACATGATAAGCAATAATTTCAGAGCTCAACATTTGGTGTCTCAGCTCCCCTTAACAAAAATGGAAGACTGAATCAGAGACAGGAGCCTGCTGGATACACTGCTGATGGAGCTGGAGTGCTGATAATAACACAACCTTCAAGAAGTGTAAGATATTCTTGATTAATTAGAGAAGGACTTATCTGAATCCAAGGAAAACAGCAAACGCTGCTTCTGGCGCTAAGAGCGTGCAGTAGGGTGTGAGCAGGACACCAAGGTCTGGCTTTGGCAAAGTATTTGATACATATAGAAGAGTTATGCCCATGCCTGATGCCCTTGGTTGGCTGGTAATAACCACCTAATGCCTATAACCTGGCTTCTCTGCAACACAAGCCATACCATATCTTCAGTCACTCCTGCATCAATGCCAGCCTGTCTGGTTGACCCAAGAACGTTTTTTGAACAAAAGCATCAAATCTGAAGGTAGAGTGACAAAGAGCCAGGTAAGCTGATCTTCCAATGTTAAAAAATTCAAAATAAAACAAAACAAAAAAACCCAAGAGCAAGAAAGCTGCTTCTCTAAAGTATCTGTTATTAGAGCAAATGAGTTGATGCAACTGAGCTGATCTCTGCCGTCAACAGGAAGGTGTCCTGTTCATTTCCCCTCGTCCCTGCTCTTCTCCAGATGCCCAGTCTGCTCCTCAGACCCTGCTATGATTCAACTCAGTGTAATATTAATCAAGAGAAAATCAAGATTTTCATGTGAATGGCCACAGGAAAATCACATGGGTGATTCTCCATCAGTTGATTGAATTAAAGTGGAGGGCCACATGGACACTGAGACCAACCAACAGTTTGAGGTGGGAAGGAGGGCCATGAGCCAGAAGCAGGGAAATGGAAGAAGACAGGATGGGAGGAATGGGGATTGCTATGTGAGACAGAAACTGATCAGTTTCAGCTTCTTTGGGGACTTCGCATTTGGGGAAAAAAGGATATTTGCATAATGTGTAGAAACACACTGGAGCCTATATGTTCTACAGGTAGCCATACCAATATGAAAAAGCTACCTCCTCTCCCACTGTGCGTGGCATCCATATTCCTGGTTCCTAATTGTACAAAAGTAGTCAAGACCTTGGGGTCTGCGTACCGCAGGTGTGCAGAGACCCAGTATGGGGCAAGAGCTGCTGGAGCGTTTGCTCTGCTCACAGTGATACCGTGCTGTCTTCCTGCACGCGTGGCTGTCCCTGGACATATGGGGACCTGCGGGCTGCATGACATTGGTGCGTGACAGCCCGGTCAGTGAGGGACAGCCGAAGGAGCCTTTCCAGATGCATTGGGAGTGAGAGGAACGGCAGCCATCCATAGATGCAGCATCTGATTTATTCTGCATTGCGGAGGTGAGACTGGATTCCCACTGGCGTGATGGCACCAGCTCAAGTCAGGGAGGACCTGGCACCAGTTCTGGTCAGGGAGAAGCTTTAGCTGAGAGCAAGGAACAACACTGCGGCATGGAAGTGAAGTGAGCAGGGCTGCTGCAGGTGGGGGTGGAGGAAGGGAGAGTCCTTGAAAGCCTGTGAGTTCATCCTGCTCCCTGTCCCGTCACCTGCAGCTTCACCTCTGGGGCCGAGGGGTGCAGCATCGTGCCCCAGGTTTCTGGCTTCTTTCTGGTGCGTGTGTTGGCTTCCTGCGGAGCTGCTCTGAACTGCACTTGTTGGGAGCCTCCGCACCAGTCAACAGCATGCTGAAAAGCGTCATCTGAGATGTCTTAGCTTTTGCAGCATAAGCTTGTTTTAAAAAGCTGTGATCATGTCAGCAAACACAGCCCATCACGTTCCCCCTACCCTCCTGCTGAAACCGCAGCACACCCCACGCTGACCACCCGGCACAAGCAGCGGTGTTTTCCTCCAGCTGCCTGTGTCCGTGTTTCAGGACGGTCCCGGGAAGCCCAGCTCTCCCCNGGGTGGGATTTGCTTTCAAGCTGTGCCAATTGACTTCTGAGGTTTTTCTGTCTTGAGCCAGCCAAAGCAAGCCGAGGCAGAATTGCTGAGCGACTGCTGCTTCCTGCCCCATGTGCCAGCACATGGAGGGAGAGGGGTGAGGCCGAGGGAGCCAGAGCTCAGGGGATGCTTCCTCCCCATTCACCCGTGCGGAGCAGCTGTTTCTGTTTGTTGGTGGGTTTCTGGCAGGGCATCTGCTTGGGAATGACAGAGCAGAGTTTCCTCTCCGACTCCATCCCCGCCGCAGGGGAAGGATGAGCAGGGAAGCCACAAACAAAAGCCGGGCAGAGAGAAACGGGCTGGTGCTGGCTGCCGACGCTTTTTGGTTTTGAGAGCTTCACGGCCGTAGCCTTTCTGCAGCTGACTGGAGCACATGCGGGCAGATCACGCGCTCTCACGCAGACTCTGCCCCATCTGCCGGGGCGAAGGGGGCAGGTGGAGATGCCGGCTCTCACAAGACAGACGTCCGCACAGCAGTGCAGCCCAGGCCCTGGGTGATGCTCTCCTCTGCCTCAGGTATGGATGCAGCAGATGTCCGGGAGGTTTCTTCCTGGGGTTCTGTATTTCCCCTCAGCCTTGAGGCAGCCATGCCTTCGTACCCATCTCTGCCCTCCTGCCTGACAGAGGTTTGGGTAAGGAGTGACCAGAGCAGCCACCATGCTTCCCCAGGGGACAGGGTGCCCAAGAGACAGGACATAAAGCAGCTGGCAGGCAACAGTGCCAGGCTGCACAGGGGATCAGCTGAAAAAAGTGCAAAGGTAGAGTTGGGAGCTCATGCCTAGCGCAAAAATAAGGACTTAAGGCAGTTATAGAAAAACATCTATTGGCTAATGTGCCCTGCCTATAAAGTTACCAACCTCTTCTTGGGCTATAAAGTCTAAATGTGAAAAAATGTTGACAAAGTAATTTCAGAGCTGGCTGTGGTTTTCCTAGTCAGACACTAGCATGGTCAGCCACCCAACCCATTGCTCTTCAAACATGGTAATTTCTCAAAAGCATTTATTCTAAAAAGAAGAACGTTATTCCAAGCCTCCAATTTAAATAGATGGAAATCCAGATGGGAGAAGTGTTAATTTGAATTTACACGTATGATATCACAGCCTGTAGGGATTAAGGAGAAGGTAGGAAAATAAAACCTGTACTTTTTTCCTTGTAAGTAAAATACATGATTGAGTTTAAAAAAAAAGAAATGCTGTATTCCAAATGCCATCACTTTTACCACTTCTGAAAAATATGTTTAGCCATAACTGGAGTGTTTAGTAAGATCTGTGCCTACTCCAGTGATAAGAAGGACAAATTATTTTGGTAGCCAAGCCAGGTAAGGTAGCCAAGCTCAACTTAAGACTATTTCTGCACTTGTCCACTGGGGTGTAACATAATCATTTTTTTAATATTACCCATATTCAACTCCAGAGCGTCAGCAGTGGTGGCAGAACCCCCCTGATATGGCTGGTGCGAGAAGAGCCAGAATAGTAGCAGGAAAGGGCAGATATATAGGTCCTTGGGTTATTTAACATGGCTCACAGCCTTTGGCCAGCCTGTGCTTTCTGAAGACGTCAAAGGTGAGTTGCTCCCAGCCCAGGCACCATCTGCTCTGCTTTTTCCTCCAGTGGAAGTTTAAAGTGTCGAGACCATAAAAAGCTAGTTGTATACTCCAGAGTACTCCAGTGCTGGCTGCAGGAAACCCAGCTGGACCTGGACCACTGTCAGATAAACCAGCATCTGGTAGCTCCCTGGATGTGGAGTGCCACGAGGCTGGTGGGGCAATCCGTAGGTACTGGCCGTTGTGGGATGACGTTAGGGCCTGTCTCAGCATGTAGCCACCCTGGCCGTCCCTGTGCGGCAGGGATACATGTATGGTGCAGCTCACAGGGCAGCGGGACGTGGATCCAGAGCACTCCTGGGAAGGTGGCAAGTGGGTTTGAGCCTGGGTGCTGGGAAGGACTGGTGCTGGCGCAAGACCACACGAGTCAATAGTAAGGATGCCTACACCATAGGCTTGCCCATGCTGAAAAATAAATGGGAAAGGTGCAGCTGGGACACTGGGGGGAGACAGTCCCTGGGGCTGCTGAGCCAGCAAGGGATGGAGGCGTTGGGAAGGGGCTCAGCGGGGAAACGCGGGGGCTAAACTTATGGGAGATGTTTTGGCCTTGGTGATTCTCTGCCAACTTCACGTGAGTCACAGCCGGGGAGAGTTGTTCTCATTGCTATTGAGAAATATGATGTGGGGGAGCCTTGTCATAATTTTTTTTTGTTTAGTCACTGGTTTATTTTCCTGTGAATGGTAGTAACAGTTCAGCCTACAAAGCTGATGTAATTGTGAAACTTCTTTTTCAGCTCAAATGCCCCTGCGTGTACGCTTAAAGCAGCCTGCCTTAGTGGCAGTTTGGCTATACCTAATACGTTTACATAATATTTTTCTTTAACTTGTTTTTTCATGATATTACGCTAAGGATTTTTTTTAATGCTTCTTGTTACAAATGTTGTTTCCATCTCTCACTTTCATAACTGCAAGCTCTATAAAGTCAGAATTTCCAAAAGCAACAAGCTATGGCAAGTCAAGTGTTCAATCAGGATTTAATAGATGTCACCATGTCCCTCTTTCCTTAGGAGGTTGTTCACCTGGGCCTTTCAGGGATTCACTATAGCAGAGGTTGGTACATTTTCCGATTCACAGACTTTTAATCATTTTCTATGGAAACTGCAACCTCCTTTAAAAAAACAGTAAATGTTACTGGAGCTCCTGCAGTTTTACAGGAGGTACTACCTGGCTGATTGTGCTTTTCATAGTCAAGTTTTGGGGATGCCTTTGTTGTATTAGTTGAAAACTATTGATGTTTACTAAGATAGGTTTTGCATTAAGTCTGTCTCGTAGAGAGACCTGTCACTAGCTGAATGAATAGACTGCAGCAAACTTCAGCTGAGTAACACTTTACAGAGTCCACATCTTTGCAGAGAAATAAGAAGTGGCTGGCAGACTCATATTTACTTGGAAGGAGAGGATGGGTAACGGGGAGCAAATGTAAAGACAAGTCTGGCAAAGCCTTTGCTCAGAGAGTCGGCACACAATCCAGCTACTGAAGTTTGCAAGGCTGCAGTTTGAGTTAGGCGTGCTTTAGCAGTCGTATGGGTTTATGGAGTTGCCTCGCTCCTCTCCCGTGGCTTCTGGCCCCCTGTAGCACAGCGTATGACCCCTAGCACAGCCATGTGGGGATCTGGGCTATGAGCGTGGATTTTAAAAGCTGATTTAGGCTTCTGGCTGACAAGGAGATCCCACCGATGGTAGGGCTGGCCCAGCTGAAGGGTCACTGGCCACAGCTGGGAATAGGACTGATGGAAAGGGCATGCCCCAAAGCAAAATGCTGTGAACCTGCAGCCTGAGCTGCTTTATGTTAACTGAGCCATAGAAAATCATCATTCTAGCTCTTAGCCGTATCAGATACCACCAGATTACACTTTGGTGAGACAGACAAAGTGTAGCTAGGCTTTAATCTGCCACTGCCTATTACGATTTGGAACTGGCAGATTTTTAGCTCTGGGTTTCACGCAAGCGAGTATAGAGGAAGGCAGGCAGCCGAGAGTTAGTTCAGAGAGGTGTAACTGCCTCTGTCCTGGGTGTTTGAGATCAAATCTGGAGAGAGAAACCAATGCTGGCTGCTTTAACTCTCTAATTGCTGCTCTGCTTAGAGCTGGGAGGGCTGTCAGTGTTACTGCCCCAGCCTCTACCAGCTGTACTGTGGCTAGACCAGCTGCCAAGCTGCCGGAGTTTAGGATGCAGCACTTTCAGGAAAACTATTATTTATCTCCATATGCCTTAACGTGCTGCCATGGGTCAGGAGCTGCAAGCAGATCAGACCATGGTTCAATAAATCTGGTTTTAAGATTCTTAGTACTAAATCAGAAGTACTGTGGCCTCAGATTGCCGATCGGCACACCCACGCCCCGGCTCGGGTTTTTTCAAAACACGGTGACAGGTTCACTCTGCAGCAACAGCCCTTTACGCACCCGCAGCTGGCTAAACCTCCACCAGGCGCATGGACCAATCTGACAGAAACGTGACCACATGCCTGAGCCTAAACTGGGTCAGATGAGCATCGCCGGGTGCTCCAGCAGTGCATGGGTCTACCTCTACTGCGCGCAGAGCCTCAGCCCTCGGTGGCCATGCTGCAGGCAGGCGGCAGGCAGCAACCTGGCCAACCTGCCCCGGCTCATCTGCCAGGGAGGGTTCACCAGGGTGTCTGTGAAACCAACGGAGGAAGTTTCTACCCCACAGCTCGTTGTTTTTTTGTTCCCGTAATGCTGTTTGTCGCCTTTATTGTGCTGATGCAGCTGTTGGTAAGACTGCACGCTGAACCAAATCACTGAAGTAAGCAGGGTTAAAAACACCCTCTTTTGGGAGGGGGTAATTATTAAGAAGAACTACCTCCAAGGCTTGATTTTACCGTCTTCCAAATGTTCATACAGACTGACCTCAGGGGCGAAGACCTGAGCCGCAGGGGTGTGTAGGCAACCCCCAGGGAATGGGAGACTTCATGGTCTGGTTTCATCAATAAAGCCAATGCCTGGTGGAACTGCCGCCAGAGCCCTTTTGCTGCTTTTTGCAATAGCTATTCTCTACCTGGCACGCTGTGCTTGGACAGTGGGCTTTTCATGTGATGTAGGACCGTGCTCTTGTATGTACTTCGTATTCTTTATATGAGCTACATGTGCCACTTTGACTCCTTCCTCCCATGGGACAGGACTTTATTGGCTTCCAGATTACATTCTCTGTGACACAGATTTCTTGCGTGCAAATCAAGAAGTTGAGAGGAAGACAAGTTAATGAGTATGCTAAGCATGGAAAAGCGGTATATTGTTATGGTTACGTTACAGTGCATTTAAAGCAGAAAACAATCAAATACGAATATTGCAGAACCAAAACCTAGCAGTTGTGCATTGAAACATATGAGAACAAATATGCACCACTGCAGGATTTAAAGTTCTACTGAAAATAAGTGATTGTGGCTTAAAATCTTTACTGAAAACAAGTGGCTATGATCTGTAAATTGTTTAGAAAAAGAAGAAATTGTTTTCCATATTTTGACTATTTCTGCCTTGTTGCAGATTCCTTCTTTAGGATGCTGAGAAAAGCGTTGTTATATGGTCAGATGAGAGGACATGGGGAGGTGGAAATTTCAAAATAAAACTGCAGAAAGGGTTAGAAAAAGGTTGTGTTTAATGATTCTCTCAAGTCAGTAAATATAGGCATCGTCATGGAGATTTATCCAATTGGTCAGTAAAGGATTTCCACTTTACTCACTGCCCAGCCTTGAGCATCAAATACGTGAGTTTATTCCCTTCTTTATTCATTGCTGCACCCCTGGATTACAGTTCAGCTGGAATATTCACCCAGTTCCAAGGGAACTGGTGGCGATTTATCTCAGTATATCCCTCTATAAATAACAGGACAGCCATAACCAGAGGGTCACTTGCTGTCCTGCTCTGGTTCTGTCTGAAAGTTTTCCTGCTTCACCAAGACATGGGAGCAAGAGGGAGCAGGACTCATTTGCAAAGCAGACTTGGTGGTGTGATGCTCTGAGCATCCCACCTGGGCCACCCTCCTCGAGGAGGCAAAGGAAGAGTCATGCTTGTAACTGGACCTCTGTGGGAGACAGGCAGCAACCTGCTGAGTCCACGCAGCTCGGTGTCTGAATGCAGGCAGCCAGGGAACTGGGCTAGGGAAAGCTGCTGGGGTGTGAGGAGTTAGGTAAGAGTTGAGGTCTGCTTCTGCTCACGTTGGAGCCTAAACTCTTCCAGAGCCATCGTGGGAACAATGACTTCCACCTTGGTGACTTGCTGCAGCCCTGGATGTCACAACTTTTTCTCCCACCTTTTCCTTAGTGCCTTCTTTTCTCTTCCCTCAGCCTTCCAGAATTTCTGAAGGAAAAGAAAAGGAAGGCTGTGAAAAATCATACCCCAAAATGCAGCTTCCATTTTGAGCTTTCTTTTGTATCAGCAGTAGAGTGGTTCTCTTCTACAACACAATGTGCCACACCAAGAAACGCAGTTCTGCATTGTCACACGATTCATATATATTTTGTATCTTTTTTAGAAATACTTTCTAATTCATTAAAGTGAATTCATGCAATCATTAAAATCGCTTAAAACAATGAAATCAGATGAAACCTACAAAACAGAGCAGCCTGACCCTCTCTTCCCTGCAGCCTTTCAAACAGACACAAATTATTGCTTTCTTTTTTTTTTTAAATCTTTCTCCCAACACACACCTAATAATTTTTGTTTCTGTGAAGCTGAGTCTCTTCTTGCATTTGGTAACCAAATTCGTTGTTTTTTTCCCCTAGGTGATTCCTATCACATCAAAACTGATAGTAAAACTGGACTTTAGTGGGAGTTATGCCTTAGTAGGAACTTAAGGGATTTTGGCCACCCTGCATTGAAAGAGAGCCTGTAGATTTGTTTGTGTGTGTGTGTACGTTGTACAGATACATATATATGCGTATATATAAAAATCTGTGAAAGTGCATAATTTCTTGGCTCTCATCCTAACCTTTGTGCAACTAGGTGCTGGGATCTGGATATTCAGTGTGCTTAGCAGCACTTTTTAATGAAGAGGTGTTTTCTCCCTTGGAGCTGTCATTCTCTGCCACATCACAGACTCTTTCAGACAGAAAAATAATTGGCCACTTTCTCTGAGCGTGGAATCAGAGAGCCCCAGGGATTGGGGGTAGTACTCAGTGAACCGGGCCAGTGGCTCATGGTGGCGCCCACTAGTGTCCCCCTAATCTGAGCTGGTGCTACTTCCCATGTGGGTCCTGCCTTCAGGGGCACCACCCACCCCTAAGCACTTGAATGAGGTCTGATAGATGGTGCCATGAAATGTGACAGGCAAGACTCAAAATCCCAGAAGGAGAAAGGTGAAACAAAATGGACAATTATTTCCAGAGCTGTTCAGCCACCAGATGGAAATGCAGGCTTGTTTTGCTTTCTTTTTTTCAGAAACCTGTGTAATTGCTGCCTGGTGGTATGGTTTTCCATGTTTGCAGTAGGATTTTTATAATTTTGCTTTAAAGGTGGGGGTTTAGCAGTATTTATTCTACTCAGGAGCTCCTAACATCCACCTTTCATCAAATATTCCCCAGAGCTGTTAGCCTTCAGAAATAAGCAATGCGGTAAAAAATCACCCCTTAAGATCTCCCACCTCCTACACGGCATGTAGAAAAGTGATTAAATAAATGGTCAAGGTGTCTATGCAGTCCTCGAGCCCCGGGTGCACATTAAGAGCACTTCCCTGGCAGAGCGTGCCAGTACCCCACACCAACCAAATGCTCAAACACAAATACGACATAGCTTACCCTGTCCGGCGAAGTACGCTACTCTGGGTCCAGCTCTGCCACTTGCAAATGACTGCTCATTGCCCTGACCCCTCTTGTTATGACAGCGGAGACCTTGGCCTTGTGACGTCCCTCTCCTTTTCCCAAAGGCTAGCAACTGAAGAAAGGATGGCCTGTGCCCTGCTCAGCTGCTGGTTGCCATTTGCCCCATGCGTGGAAGGCTCCTGCCCTCGTAGCTGCCTCGACCAAAGGAAAAGCGTGTCCTTTGCCTTGCTGGGATACCTCACAGGCTGACCACTTAGCTCTGACTGACTCTCACATGACATTTAGGAGAAAAGGCTAGACAGTGAGCTGTCCCGGGAACCAAGGACGGCCATCCTGCAGGTCCTGGGATGTCCTTGCAACCAAGCTGGCACCAGGAGCACAGGCTTAGGAAGACGACAGTCACCACCCTACAAGATGGAGGGGCACAGCCCCCTGATCTCTATCATCATGCTGGGGCTCTGTATTTTACCTGCCCCGTTGTTCCACAGCTGTCAAACCCTACGCCTTAGGCTATATATAAGGGTAAGTGGAAGGTGGGATTTTAGCTTGAGTAGGGCTAAATAAGGTGTAAACTGGGCAGAAATCTTGCCATGATACTATTATGTTTACCAAGGTCTCGCCACCCTGTGGACATCAGGGTCTGGCTGCTCACACCAAGCCCCTTGCTACTTTTTAATGGGTCATACTAAAGGAGGTTGTATTTTAATTTAGATCAACACCTAAAACAAAAGATCAGAAGACTTTTTTTTTTTCCACATCCTTTTCATATTCATTACTTCCATTCCTTTTCTGCCCTTCAATCCATAGCTGTGGGCAACAGGGTAACCAGTAACTGCCTGAAACGTGAATAGCGGAGAAAGGAAAGAATATAGTCAAGAACCAGAAAGAATATGCATTTGTGAGACGGTTTAAAGTTCTTCTGTGATGTTGCTCATTTGTCTGTTCTCATCTGTGTAACTCAAACTCTTCAAGCTAAAATTTGCTCCTGCTAACGTGCTAGGAATCAACACAATCATCTGTGCTAGAAAAACCAGTGCTCATACTTCACTCACTGAAGTTAATTGGAGAGAAGTGGTGCAGGGATCCTTTCACATTGTCCGTGTGTCACCGAGAAGCAAATTACGGTGGCAAAGCAGCTATCGGTTCTGTTGCGAGTGGCGGGTGGGTTTGGGGTTTTGTTTGTTTGTTTTGGGTTTTGTTTGTTTGTTTGTTTTTTTGGGGGGGGGCGGGCGGAGGCGTAGGTTACATCTTTTTTATTTCTTCGTAACGTAACTTCATTCTGCTTTATATGTCCTAAACCTAAAATGAGAGGGCCAATTCTGCAGGGCTGGTAGCAACAGCAAAAACTCTTCCTGCCAGGAGTGAGGGGGGCATCTCACGGGGGTGTCCACAGCCGTTTTCTCCTCAGCTAATGTTTTTCTGAGGGAAGTTTTTTTGATTGCCTTTTTTCCTTTCTTTCTTTCTTTCTTTCTGACCATTTAAGCGGAGCAGGGCGCCAGTCTCGGCCTCCCGCACCCCCCGGGGCGGAGAGGAGGGGGGGGGACACGGCGGCAGCGCTGCCTGGGCTCCGCGCCCGGGAGGGCGCAGGCTCCGCAGGTGCGGGCACCTTTGAAACTCTCGCTCCTGCAAACGGGTTTCCGAGCCGAAATTCACGTGGCAAAGAAAGTGCCCATTTGCTTCGATTATTTTCTAACGACCCTGCTCGCCTCTGCCTTTGGTCTCGCTCGTACCCAGATGGGTAATTTTGGAGCTATGTGCGTGCATAAACTTGTTTTGAAGGCGCATGGGTCTGCGAGCTCGGGTACTTAAAAACGCTTAATGGGAATTAACAACTGAATGGGGAGCCCTAAGCACCCCGACGTGGGATCACATGCGACACGGGGACTTCAAAGCGCCCGGCGTTAATCCGGCCGGATCGCCCGCCACCGCCCCGCGCTGCGGATGGGGCTGCCGCGCCCGCCCCCGCCACCTGCCCGTCCTTCCGTCCGTCCGTCCCCGCCCGGGCACACGGCCGGTCCCCGCAAGGGCTTACTGGGGGGGCGGCGGCGGTATCTACCAGCCCACCCCGGGGTTGGTGCGGAGGGCGAAGGCTGCCCGGTTTTTCCGCAAGTCGAAGGATGTGGCAGCGATGTTTCGAAAATGGACCCAAAAAGAAAAAAAAGGGGGGGAG
>VYXH01007101.1:129715-140380 GCA_013397275.1 Burhinus bistriatus | reverse complement strand
GCTCTCTAAATAGTAAAAACATCAAGTAGTTAGATCATCAGCAATGTGGAGGAATGTTGTCTTTCCTGAGGTGGATAAATCACCTCTTTTCCAAATCCCCAGAGGCGTGGGGAACAAGGAATTTAATTATTTTCAGATGTATATCCTCAGAGCATTTTGGTGTATTTAGGATTGAGAAACAATGGAACCAATGCCTTGCACTTACTCCGCATGTGTTTAGGGGGAACACAAAATGATTGCTGCTGAACTTTATGTTTCCAGACCTTTTGTGAAGATAGAAAATAAGCACAAATTATGTCTATCAGTCTCCAGTCAGTATCTAAAATTACTCCAGTCTGCTGTGTCAGAATCCCTAACTGACTTTTTTTCTGACTTTAAACACCTTCAGCATCTTTCCTTTAGAACAACAATGAGCTTACACTTCATTTATGTTTATTGGTACAAGCTTTCTTGAGATTTGCATATTCCATTGTAGTTGGTTGTTTCAAATCCTTTGTTAGCGATGCTATACTGCAGGCTCTGTTGTGCTCCTTCCTGCATTCCAGGAAAACCAATGACCAGCCCCTTTCTAAAGCAATGTAAGATTTTTGACTGGAAATTCAACAGCTTCAGTCTATATTCCCTGTGAACTGCAGGGGTCATTGTTCTGAATGGCTATTACAGTTGTGTAACTTCTAATTTGTACAGAAAAAAATACAAAATCTTTAAAAATTCTTAAGTAAAAAGAGATGTCTATTTACTTGAGTATGAATTTGCAATTATAAGAATTATCTGACAATTTTCTTCCAATCTTCCTTCACCTGTAATGCTTACATCTATCTGAGCTAAAGCCTTTCTTTCTTAAGTAAATAATTTGAGCATATTTTGATACACAGTATGTGAATTCCCAATGAAAGAAGAATACTGAAGCTTCCCCTTGCTCTTTTGTTTGTTTGTTTTTAAAAAAGACAAAACCTGGAATTGGGAAGGAGGAAAGAAAATGACACCAAAAACTGAAAGTGAGAAATGGTATTTTATTGCTGAATTGAGCTTGGGGAAAATAATTTGTCAGTTCCCTCCTATCAACTGCAGATGCAGCTGGCGGAAAGATTTGATTAGAAAGCACATGTACCTTCACAGAGGAGAAAACCAAAAATTTTTATGCTAGCAGAACCTTAGCAAGAAACAGTAGCTGGAGAATATAACTAAAAATGCAAATGCAAAATTAGATACACATTTTAACTAAAAGGATGATTAACCACTGGAGTAAAATGGCAGTGCTTTATGCCTCTTATAAGATGTCTTTCCATCTCTGGGAGTTATATTTTACTACACAAGTCATTGGGTTCAAATAGGGTAACTATGTAACACTTGGTACTTTATTACAGGAAATTTTAAGGTCACCTGCAACATTTGATCTAAAATCTATACAAGTCTCCTAATTTCCTGTTGTAATCCTATTTTTCCTATTTTTGGAAGAGTTTAAAAATCTTGTAAGTTGTATGTAAATTGAACCTATATTTTCCTGATTAAAGCTCCTGACAAGATCTACGAGTTCTCAAAAGAGCTAGAAATTCTCAGAACTAACATATTGTAACTGAAGAAAAGTATTTTGTTTTGTTTTGTTTTTGTGGTGTCCCCCATGTCGCATCCAGTGTGTCACCCTCATTCCTCCCCTTATGAATCTGGGCTCCGGATTGCAAACTAACTCACAGGAGCATCAGGACGCTTTCTAAACGCCTCTGAAAATTTCATCAGTGAGTCTATACATGCATGAGTAATTATATGGATAGGCAATGCTAGTTTGTAGACACATGACTACATCGAAATAATCTGTGTTGTTTACAGTCAGCTACAACTCACTGAAGTGCTAGAACCTAGTTTTCAAGTTGATGGAATTGTCTTAATGTTGGCCATGATGCATACAATTATGCACTTAGCTCCCTTTCTTTCTTTCACGTTTGGTTCAAGTAGATGCAGAGTAGTGTTAGATCATCTCTTGCCACTACTGTTGTGGTATCATCTACTGCTGTTGAATTGTCTTCCCTCTTCTTGATCAATGTCCGCAACCCATTTAGACATGATAGTACTGTTTTCAACCCAAACCCACTTCACACACAAGGAGCATCACAATACTTTGTTAGCACAGTGTGATGAACAGGAGTAAGAAGTAGTCATCTTTGTGCTGAGGAATTTAGACAATTAGCAGCCAAAAAACTACAAAGGTAAGGGAAAGGCAAGTGAAAAAGCAGGGGAAATCTAAAGTATCTCGTAAGCAGTGTAGCACTGCTCGGAACCACGAAACTGGGAGGTAAGTGGGATTTGAAGTTTATAGCTAAACTGATCTAATGACTGGCTATTGGTCATTGCTCCTTCTGCATCCGTATCACTATAAGTGAGTGATTTGCTGACTCCACAGTGTTTTGCCTGGGCCAAGCAGACAAATGGGGGAAAGAACTAATACTATGAAAGCTGTAACTCCCGACTCCCTAGCTGGAGGGTCATGTAGCTGATAATACTGTCCCCAGACTTTATGAACATATGGCTGTTGGTAAGACATCTTGTGGCTTAGACACTTTGGCTTATTATACCATAATTCTAATAAAATGTAGTGTATAACAAAATGCTTCAGAGTTATTAAATTTCAGCACTAATCTTTCAAAGGGACCTTCGAAAAAAACTTTAGATTTGTGCTAAAGTTAAATAATTATTCTTATGGGGACTATCATAAGTTTTTTGAGGTTTTTTCCTTCACTTCTATTTTTTGTCTGTATGATTACTTGTTTACTTAAATGAAAAGGTAAGAGGTCTTGGAAGAAATGAGTTATCTGACTTAAAAAGCAAATACGAAAAAAAAAATCACTGGCACAACCTTAGCTAAACAGGTATATCACAGACTGGGTGTAATTACCAAAGTGACATTCTGCAGTTAAAACCTGTAAACAGTGTACAGTAAGTAAGACAGGAAACTGTCCACATCTTCCATCCATGTAAAATTGTCTCTGGCCTTGTACACCACAAAAGCTCGTATGTCTTTGTTCCCCAACAGCAGGGGAATCAGCCTGGTATGAAGGGCAAGGAATGACAGAGTATCTTTTATGCAGCACTGCCTTGCTTGGAGCTGTAGAACTGATGGGTAAATGAGCTTTCCTCCTGTGATCTACAACACTAAGTTCCTGTGAATGCTTAAGCCAACAAATGCATTTTAACCTTTACAGTATATTTTAAAACAGTAAAGTTACTTTGTGTAGTGCTAGGAGATATCCTGAGTTTCCTAGGTTGTTTAATACCATGTAAAACACAGGAAGAACTAAGTTAACAGTTCTACATTTTATAAAGAGTAAATATGATCTACCAAGTCTCTATTTTGAGAAAAGTCAGCCCAAGAAGATCCTACACAGTATATATTTAAAAGGAGGAAGCAAAAGATTTTTTATCGCTGTAGAGTATGTATATGCCCAACTTGTAATGGGACCTGCACACAATGTATCTGTCCATTGGTTATTTGGATTTAAAAGAAAAAGAGGTCCCGATTCACATCTGTAAAAGCCATCTGAGTTCTACTGAGCTCTCTCTTACAGCTGCTCAGTTGGCTATTACATTCTTTATTATTCATTCACTGCTGTGCTTGAGAGGAACAGTCCTTCTGTTTGACAACCGCAAAAAGATGTGATTTTTACAAAATGAATCTTAGCCCATGAAATAACAGAAGTTGGTTCCGTTATGTGTTATTCACTGCAGCACATAAGTCAAATCTTCTGTTTGCCCATATCCTCTGCAGCTGTTAGTAAACTAACAGACAAATACTTGAAGCATCTCAAAAGCATGGTGGTATTACAGGGGAAAAAAAAAGTGCCAGTTATTCTTGATGTTGGGAAAACTTTGGATCAAAGTATTACTTAAATGCTAAACATTTCATTTAACATTAATGTACTCTTCCACTATTTCTACAGTTTAATAAACAGCCATTACCCCACTTCATACCATTCTGGTTGATATGTGATTTCTGATTGACACAAGGTATATGTGTTTTTCTGAAATGGTCTAGTAACATCTTATCCCAGATCTCCTTTTATAGTTTTGTCAAATTGTCACCACTGTGTTATGAATGATTTTTTTCTCATTCTACTTCACATATTGACTTTTTTGTTGAGTGTCATGCTTCCAAAAGAAGTGTGTGTGTGTATAGGGAAGAAGTAGGTAAATACAACTTTGCATGTTGCCTACTTACGTCAGTACTAGATATGTTATAGTGGCAGCATTGTTATATTTGTGGTGGTCTATGAATATAAACCAGGCAAAATTTGTGGACAAAAATTAAACTGAGTAATTAAACTAAGTCAGAATTAAGAATAGAATAACTTTTGGATATGAAGCCCTTTTGCAGGTCAGGATCTTGCTGAGCAAGCCTTATGCTTTCCATTTATACCAGCTGATCAAATGAAAGATGCTACTTGTTCCCATATGCCTTGCCTCCTTCAGTCTAAAATGGTGCATTTTGCACTTTGGTATGTGGAAAAATAGAGAGTACTTCCTATTATGATCTAATGGATGGCATGGGAATTGTTCGAAGCTACAAACAGTGACTAGAAGTGTGGATTTTTTTATTTTTGGTGGTTTTTTTGTTCTTTCCTTCCCCACAAGCACACTTATAGTCTGGGTGTCCTGGTTTGAGGTAAATTTTGTTCAGTAACTTTACTTTAGCTAGGCCTCTTCTAACTGCTGAAATGAACAGCATGTTGTGCAGAAAACTGTTCAGTCTCAGAGTGATAAGACCCATGTTTATAGTTGATGCCAAGAAATGGGATGCAGAGAGGCTCTTGCTTATACTTGTTGCTATAACAACCAAGGCCAGCCAACTTTGTTACTTGCCCCGTTGGAGGGTCGGAAACGGAAAAGCGTAGAGGGGTCACACCTGCGGGGAGGAGCGGACAGACAGGAGACCCAAAACTGACCAACAGGGTATTCCATCCCATCTGCCTCATGCTCAGTATAAAAGCTGAGGGATCAAAGGGTCAGCCCCTTTTCTTCAATGGCCAACGTCCGAGGAGGACTCTGTCTCTGCATCTGCGTTTGATCCCGATCCTGAATCCAGATCCGGAATCCAGTTCCCGTCCGTCACTGAGTCCAGTCTGGGACTTCCCCAGTGCCTGCTGGTGATGTGATTGTCATCCTGGGAGCTTGATAGGTTTTTGTATATATTTCATTATTTTCTTTTTATTATTTTATTATTAATATTTCATTAAAGTAGTTTAGTTCCTTCTAAACTCACAAGTCTCTCATTTTCTCTCTCTCTCTTGCCTCCCTTTGGGAGAGGAGCAAGAGAGAGCGAGCATCTGTCGTTCCACCGGATTGGGCCAATCTGGCCCGAACCACGACACCGGGTATGTGTGAGCTGCATACAGAAATACTTTAAGCTCTGTAAACCAAAGCTTTTCTTTGGATTTGTATCTCATAACTTGTTTTTCAGGTGTGAAAGTTATAGATTAAATTGCTGACATTATCCTGGTGTTACATGAAAACCACCACCCTGGCTATAAGAAGCAACCTACATTGCCTTGATATAGAGCAAGAGTTCTCCACGTCTAGAAATTAAACTGAGGAGATTTTATATATTCCTGAGACTTTTACTGTGGATATGAAGGAGCAGCAAGAGCCGTCTGTGCCACAGGGCCAGCGGGGCCTTGACAGTGAGGGCCTGGGGGAGCAGGAGAGGCCTGAGCCAGTGTCAGGCCCAGCCCTGGGGTGGGTGGACAGGGCCACAGTGACGGGCCTAGGTCTAGGGCCAGGCTGGGACATCAGCCCACAGTGCTATGTGGGAGTGCTCTGCCCAAAGTCCTCAAGGGAAGGGGACAGCCCTTGGGATGTTGTCTCTGAATTGACCCTGAGCCCCAGCAGCCAGGTCTTTAAGAGAGGGAACACTCTCAGGGCCCCTAGACTGAAACCTGGAACATGTCACTTGTTGGGCAGCTTGCTGATAGGAAGGGTTACAGTCTGTGCCCATAACTGAATTTAGCCGCTCTGAATAGGTTTTAAATAAAATTCTTCATTGTAAATGCCCAAACTCCCTTACAACAGAAACTTTAAATCTCAGTAGTGTTAAATCACCTTTATCTCAGCGGGTGTAGGGATCATTGCAAAGAAATACTTTAATTGCACAACTCTACCCTGAAGTATATTGATTCTACAATGACTTTTATGACCGGCTTCTCTGTCCGGTTGTATTTCATTTGCACCTGAGTATGTCAGAAATACTTTGGCCAAAAGGAGACTGTATCTTTCATAAGGAGACCTTTGGTGTACAGTGTTATTCAAGACCATCAGAGATAGCAAGAGTTTTGATAAATCAAAATACTGGAAGAAAAACACCCACTTGATTTCTAACATTTTTTTTTCTAACAATTTTATTCCCTTACAATTTGTATTTGCTGGATTTAGGCATCTAGGCTGTATATAATTTGTATTTCTGACTGTGAGTTCTTTGACTAAACACTTATGATTAAAGATAAGCGTGAATAGAAGTATGACACTGGATTGTGACTTACTCTTCAAATAAAAGACAAACACATGAGATTTCTAATTCTCATCCTATAAGATGCTGGTTTGAGAAAAACTTTAGTAACTGGGAGATGCAAAGTTTCAAAAGGATTTGTTTTCAAATAAGCTATTCCATGCTGTTTAATTTTGACAGTAAGATCATCGCACATCTGACATTGAAATTCTGGAATTTTCCTTCAGGTTTTGGGTGTGTCACGTAAGACCAAGAAAAATACCTGTGCTGTTATCTACTTGTGTCAGATACAATTTTTTTAACTGTCTACCACACTGCTTATGTTTCATAGGAATAGCTTTAGCAAAATGCATTTCATGAGGTAATTTTTTAGCTCTTAGTGAAAATATTTTGAGGAGAGATTCAATGTCTAGTAATTCTTACAGTGTTATTAGTATACCTTTATTGCTTCAGCATTCAGTGTCTAAAATAAGTTTCAAAAAACTCTCAATTTTCCAACTGTCTGAAACCATGAAGATCTCTAATACCTGTAAATGCCACATATCGGAGATATTGGCATGACACTTAATAATTTGAAGTATTTTCGTTGGTTTCATAAAGACTTCTTATATTGTTAGGAGGTATTTCACAGCCAGCCTTGGAACTACATTAAAATGTGGGTGAATTATGAAGGCAGAGCATGTTTGTCTCTTGAGATGTTACCCCTCACCTTGGCAACCTCTTCATAAATGGAAAACTGGTTTAGCAAAAAAGAGCTGCTATGATTACTGAATCAACATAAAGCTTTCACTCCTCTGTCATTTAACAGCTGGCAGATTACAGAACTGCTTTTTGGGGAGAAAATTTAATAGGTTAGTATTAACAGACAGATACATAAAATCACTTTCTCTCCCAGGGTTTATGTGAAGCAAATTGGTGTGCCAGGCTGCACCTTAGAGGGACAGTGCAGTGAGAACAGGTGCCTTTCAAACTTCAGAAACCCATACAAGGCCATAGGTAGCTGTTCAACAGGCTAAAATCTCCATGCAACAGAGTTGCATGAAAGCCTTGGGGAAAAATCCTATTTGATCTATTTAAGTCTTTTGAATTTGTGTAGATATGATCCTTGCTATGAGTACAGTGCAAATTTTATCCTTGCTTCACTCTTTCATATCCTGTGGGGTTGTACTTTTAACTGATTTTTAATTGTCTTTTGTTTGTATATGTAAGCAGATGGGGATAGCTATATGTTGAAAACAAGCCCCCAAAACTCCTCAGTTGTGTATGAGAAGGTTGTTCCATTCCATCAGAGGTGGGAGCAGAGATAACTTTATGATTTCTCCCTTGAAATAATCATTGTAAAGGGAAAGCTGATCTTCATGCTTCTTTCTATTTACTGTGGGGTGTATCATAGCATTATTTAAAAGCAAAACAGGTGTGAAGTGCTCTCTGAGGGACAGCAAAGGGATAGGACAGTGATCACACAGCCATCCAAAAATTTAGTGTCCATCTACCACAGTAGCTGTGGATGCTCTTTCTCTTGCTTGACTGGGATAAGTGAGCAGTCAATACTGTCCTGGTGTCTTCATCTACCCCAGGATATTAACCCCTGTCAGGATGTGGGCTGGGGCACTAACAGTCATCTATACTGTTGTTAGATGGATCACAGCATGAGTTTTGTTTGGGCCAAGTAGCACTTTACCGAATGATTCTTGGGAATGACTCAGAAGCTGGTAAAGCCTGTTGACTGTTCCAAACAGGCAATCTGGATGTAGCCATCCTGTTTTTCAGGCTCAGAAAGTGTAATAATAATGTGCCAGATGGCCTCAGTTTTGTTCAGTTTTAGTGTATAGTGTAGTCAACATGTCTCCTTATCCTGATCCAGTGACTCACGTGTATGTGAAGTCTCCGGAAGTGCAGCATGGCATCCAGTGAAACACATGGTCTTCTGGGGTTTTGAGTAGAAGAGACTTGGTTTTTTTCAGATTTGGAGATCAGCCTTACCCCCTTGAACACTTGTAGTACAGAAACAAACATGGAATTAATGAATTCTGGGACAATTTCTGTATTAAACTCTCTTCCATTTCTTCCAGTAAATAATCTTTTAGACAAATAATAGCAGACAATCTCCTTTAGTTGCACATTGAACAAGTATTGTAGTAAAGTAAACTTTTCCTTTGATATGGCATCAGTCTCACAGATGGCTTCATTGTTCAAATAGCCACAATACTAATTTGTCTGTCGAGATTGTGATAAAACTGAGGAGGATGAAAATACCTTCTGGTGTTCCATATGCTATTCTCAGCTTAGGGTTAAAACAGACAACCGCAACCAAAGTGGACAGAATGTCATATTACATAAAAACATGACAAAGAACTAGTGGGTTTCTTCTTTGTTTTGTTTTATTTTTTACCACATTGGTAGTGTTGGAGTCCCAAAAGAATTACGGAGAGGGACAACACATGGAAATTGTTTAATAGTGTCTGCCTGCAAGTGTCAGTTATAGCCACAATCTCATAAGAAGGACTAGAGGAGAATCTAGTGTCATCTCCAGATCCAAATGGTCCTGACAGTTAGTCCTCTACAGAGTAAGTTTTGGTTAGACTATTACTGAACATATGAACTGTAAATTGGGCTAATACGGAATTCAGTGGGATGGGGGCTATTGTTTAGGTGGACTATGAAATGCCAGTTGTGCAAGATGAGTTTGAGAGTAAGTTTTAAGAAGAAGGAAACTTGTGACTTGTAACTACAGGATAGCAAATCTTTACTCATTAAGAATCCTTGAGATCTAACGGAAATCAAATTCAAGCCTGAGGACCAAAGTGCTTCAGAACTTTCAAGGGAATTTTACACCAAATGTTTCAGAGGAAGTCTTGAGAAATCTGTCCACTCTCACTTGTTGCTGCTCTCCAGTTCCTTACAACTTTATTACTTAGTAAACAATGTTTATGGGTTTCACTCTAATCAGTCTCATTGTTCTCCCGGGAACAACCACAGGTCTTTGTCAGAAGATTGAAGCAGTATGCCTCTAGTTGTGGTTTTTACATATTCTTTCAGCTTTTTTAGTAAAAGCATGAAATTGAACAAAACTGCTGCCTGTCTTTAGCTGCATGACTACATTTTAAAGTGAAAGATCTGTGCAAGCAGTTAGCTTTGCCTGGAAACTGAAGTTCAGAGCCAGGTTTCCACTGCTGTGTGCAGTAGGGTGCTGAACTGTACAGGCTAGCTGCTGTCAGCCACTTACAGCACTGGGAGTGGGTATGGAGGTATAGAAAAGGCTAAGCTGGCTTATTGGTTAGGGTGAAGCGCTATACTTATTTGGCTACAGTGCTTTCAGGACTTCAACTGTTCTCTCTCCATTCTTCACTCTGTTCTGTGAAAGCACAACTGTGTCTGAAACTCTTCACACCCTGCTCCATTGAATGACGGAGATGCACCCCAACTCAGGTTTGAAAGTACTTCTTTATGTCTGGATCATTTCTATGCTGCCTCAAAGTTGATATCATAAAAGGCTCTCACCCGTCTTTCAAGTAACTGTTTGCTCTCACATATGCGTGCACACGTTTGCTTGGTTCCTATGGAATCTATAAGATAATAGCTGTGTGTAAATAATAATCTTGCTCCTCCAGAGTCAACTCAGGAATTTTTATTTTCAAAAGCTCTGACATTTGGGGTTTATTCTTTTTGTTTCCTTTTTCTGATTCGTATATTTGATTAACTTTGTCACTCATTTTCTTTTAATATGGAATGGAAAAAACCCAAAGCATTTCTAACGAGCACAACACTGTTTTAATTTAGGTCTGCAGTAGATTAAGTCACTTTTTTTTCTTTAGACCCCTGCTTCCTTATCCCATCAGTGCAGCAGGATTTTTAGAAGAGTGCTCACACGTGATGAATGTACAGGGACATCAGCTTGGCATGATTCAAGCTTAAGGGCTTTTGAAGGAGCTTTTAAGGTCTCTCATGTCAAAACTGACTAATAAAAAAAAAAAAAAACCAAAAAAAACCAAAACAAAACAAAGCCAAAAAACAAAGAAACACTTAAGGATAGATTTGCATGATGGGCCACAGATCCTTTTTCTAGAAATACCACATTTTGTCAGCTAAAGAATATGTGCTAATATATGTACCTAACATGACTGAGATTCCAGAAGTTCTGAAGATGCCACTGTATTTCACTGTGAAAAAGTTTG
>VYXH01007101.1:116146-129688 GCA_013397275.1 Burhinus bistriatus | reverse complement strand
ACTTTTATGGTTGGGTTGTGGGGCGGGGGGGGGGGGGGAGTTTGTGTGTATTTAGCCCCTAAAATTGTCTTTTTCTGATTAATTAGGATGCCACGAATAACATTATGTCAAATTGCACATGTAGGGTTTTGCTATTCTTTCCTTATTTGTTTTTCCTCCTCCTCTCATTTGTGCAAGAGTCCTTTTACCAGATATTTGTTCTAACTACCATGCAAAGAACTTACCCTATAGAAAGCAGGTATCATTAAGAAACTTTAAATTGTGGTTTCATAATGTGGTTCATTTTGGTATCTGAACTTGTTTTCTTCTTGCTGCTCTTCATACGTACTCCCACACAGCTGCTAACCAGCGTCTCAGTTGAACAGCCATCTATATATTTTTTCCCCCTCAAGCTGGGTTGTTAAGCACTCCAGCTTAAACATCCTGCCAAACATACATTTACATGTGTGTTTGAGGAATTATTTTTGTTTTCAAGCCAGAGCAGTTCTTTGCACTTATTCATAGATCAGTTGTGTAAACCACTGTAAGAACCAAGAGGACAGCACAAGGCAGCACTGAATATAAGCAACTGAAAATAAGCAACAGAAATTCATATTGTTGTGTAGTAAACAAAGGTTTGGTGACAGAATTTGCTGTTTTAAAGAGCACTCTGTCTGGCTCACCTTGACTGGTGAAATAGAAAATGTGTTTTGCGTGTTGTGAGACACCAATGTATGAAAACAATTAATTTGGGAATCCTTTCTTCATGAAAGCTTACAAACTCTCACCTCACTAACCCCACATTAAAATTGGTATTTTCATCAAAGTTATGTTAACTTTCACAGACTACAACTATGGAGTGCAAAATACTTCTCTGTTTCATTTAGGCCCATGAAATGCTGCACATTGAAATGTATATTACCTGAGGACTTCCCAGGTAGCAAACTATATATGAATCTCGTATAGCTAAAGATTTTGAGATAGTAAACCCTTCTCCTGCCTTTATATGGCTGGTTTTCCCTACTGCCAAAGCAGGAAGTAAGTTATCTGGCACCCTTGTTGAAGTATGAGCTTTCAAATGTTAACCAGACAACAGCCTTCATAACTCAAATAACTTTCTGATGGCATTTTTAAGAACAAATGGGGACAAAATTGAAAAAGGCACTGCTGCATTTCTGTTATCACAAGGATTTCTAACAACAGCAATAAAATGAAGTATTGAATTAGGAGAGGAAAAAAATCCCTCACCATTCCTGCAGGAAACTGGAAGGACAAAGACTGCAGGGGCTTGAGAACCACATCTGTGGTTTTTAACCATATGTGCTTCTGGCATGGTTCTAACCTGTGTCCAAAACAATTCTTAGCGCTGATCAGGGACTAAGACAGAACAGAACATTTTTTCCAGACATCATACCTGTAAAAGGTGAGAAGAAAAAGTTAGTTACATGGCTATGACTTTTGCAGTGCCACTTCTTTTCAGGACCTAAGTAAAAGCCCTAATTCCTTCTATTTTCAATTGCAACTGTAGACAAGAGGCTCATATGCCATACTGAATTCCTGTTAAAAATTTGTCTCCTGTTTGTCTGTAAGCAAGATGAAGTTTGAAGACTTGGATGGCAATGGAGTGCCATTTATGAAAGTGTTAAGGGCAAGAAAAGAATTGTGGAAAGCTTGTGATACCCCACAGTCTAGCTTTGTGAAAAGCCACCATAGTGGCAGAAGTGGGGGAGTGCCTGAAGCAAAGCAGATAGCACTCCTGCTGCCAGGGCAATTTGTTCTTGGAGCTTTTCTGTAATCTTGACAAACAGTAAATCAGGGCATAGGAAAGAAAGAAAAAAGAAAAAGGAAACAAGTGTTTTTGAAGGAATATTGCCTTATTTAGTAATAAGGAGCTGCAGATATGATGGCAAGCTGGTGATAGCTGATGACAAGTCTCTATTAAATCAAAAGTAGTGTATCTATTACTGAAGCTGATTTTTTCCAAATGTAATCTGCCGTTATTTCCTTTCTTGTCTCTCTTTCAGTACCATAAGGTTTTCCCTGACCTGTAAGTACTTAGCCTTGAGAACAGAAAAGTTGTACATACAAGGTGTTCCACAGTTTGTATTTATCGAATAACACATGGCATTGGGTACTCTTCATTAAGTTTTATCTGTTCATAGTTAAAGAATCTTTCTTCTTGAACATATTTTGCTGAAACATAAAGCATTTTTATTATATTTAGTAAACATAATTTCAAGTGCATCTAGGATATTTATATAGAATATGATTACAACTTTATTACTTAAAGAAGACTAAATCCATGCCTTATTCTGTTATTTTTTTTGTCCTTACCTAGTGTAGCAGGTCTTAATAGTTCAAAATCCAATTTGATTTAGTAGCAACAATTATTGCAGAGAATGTTGGGACCAATAGAATATCTGTTTGTGAAATCTGTCTCCAACAGTTTTTATTTACAATTCATCTGTACAGTTGTAATAGGTATTCTGTTGTCCTGCTATCATTAAGGGTAAGCTTGTTTTCTTGCCTTAGTCACATAATTCTCAATATGGGTCAGACAGACTCTTGATTCAAGGGGTTTCCAGGAAAAACAAGTATTAGGGAAAAATAAGCTTCAGATTGCTAGGTGTATAAGATTTATTTATACTTGGGTGAGATATATGTAAATCTTTTCATGCTCTACTGCTTTTTTAATAGTAACGAGAATATAAAAATCTTGATTGTGTAATATATTTTGTTTAATCATATATGAAGATAATAGTATCTTGGTACATTCGTCTTCCGTCTTGAAGTAAGTGTGTTTTTCCATGTAAAATCAGAAGTCAAGTAACTTTCTCATTTTCTGTCAAAATCAATTTTAAGTGTCTCAATCAAAGGAAATCTCAGACCTAAATGTCTGTGTGTCGGCAAACTGACAGGATAGGACGTGTGCAAGTGGGTCTCTTAGACCTTATGTCTTCAGTTATGTCAGCCAGATGAGGAAGCTTCTGCATTCCTTGATCAGACTCTTTAAGACAGAGGGAGTTGGTTTTATTTTAAATTGCTTTGAAAATTAAGGTCTGCTTCAGACTATCAGACTCCCCCCAGTCTCCTCTCTCCATATGACTGAATGGAAACTGCCCCATAGTTTCACGTTTTGCTTAGAATGCTGCTCGTTTTCAGCCTGCTTGTAATTGTGATTCGTTCATGCGCTTTCATTTTTCTCCCAAACCTGCCTTCAGCTTGTACAATATTTCTTCTGACCTGGTGTTTGCCTTCCAGTGTCTTCATAGTGACTGCATTTTAATCTTCATTTCTCAGATTAAAGCTGTAAAAATCTTCCAGTATCCTCTTAAAATCTCTTCAGTCCCTTGATCACTTTAGTAGCCCTGCTCTGCATTTGCTTCAGATTGAATTACTCTTATTTGAATACAGGTAATCAGATTTGCATTCAGGCCTCCAGATAAGGTCTTGGCAGCTTCTTGTACTTATCTTTGTTTGATAAGTACCTTGTTTAACATACAGGGATATTGTCGTTTTTACCTTCTCATCCTATGATCTTTCAAGCACGGGATGGATTTGATTTTTATGACTTGAGCGTAGGTCTTTTGTCTAATGGGATCCTCAAAAGTGGTCTGGTTAAAAAGGTAATTGCTTGGTTTTATTTGTTATCATGCATGAGGTAGTGAGCTAGAGGTAGTCTTCCAATCACATTTTTTATGTTGACAGTTTGGAAGTAACCGTGTGGAAGGTTAGTTGAGAAAACATGAGTTCCTGCATTGCCAAAAGGTCATCATGATCTTTCTCAGAATAAGAAAGAAGATATTGCACATACTTGTGATGATCATACTGACAAACTGGAAGACAGACCATAGAACACACTGAAATTTTTAGAGGAGGTAGAAAAGCATGATTTTGATCTTTTTAAGAATGTGACTAATGACTTTTGGTCTCTGGTAGCTGGCAAAGTTTCCATTTATAAATTTTGCACAGTCTCAAATGCTTTTTATAGCCTTGGCCTGGACTGTCATGCTCTGCTCATTCTTCTGTTTCAAGAGAGAACTAAAGTCTGGAAATACTGCTCACTGATCTCAGCTCATCTAGGAGAGTGTGTAGTACATCTGAGGCAAAATAAGTAAGAGGAAATAGAAAGTTCTAGCTTCAACTTCAGATTGCCTTTGCACTGGCATTGTTTGTACAATATTGACTTTTACGGTCTTACAACCAACGGCAAGACATTTATTACATACTTTATAATAAAAGCAAACACACTAAAAATAAAATCCATCAATCTTTTCTTATTACCTGCACAAGAAAATTAAAATATCAATCTCAATGTGGAAGATGTATTAGAGTTTTAAAGTTGCTGCATACTCCCAAATGATTTTCATAGCTGTGCAAGCCAATACAATTTTGCACATCCTTAGAGATGGACAGGCACAGTTGGGTAAATGCTTGTAAAACAAGAAAGCTGTAGCTTTCAAAAGTTATATGAGCCAAGTATTTTATGTGGAAAATATTACAATGATTTATGAGTGCACAAATACAGAAACAAACATGCAACAGGGAACAGATTTCCTCTTATCCTTGGATTCTGTGAAAATACAGGTTTATACTTGCTCAGCTAACAATAATAAACATAACAGCTTTATTTCTGTAAGCCAATAAGGCTGTGGTTTTTTGTTTGTTTGTTTAGGTTTTTGAAGGAAAAAAATCTCAAGTAGGCTCAACAGAGACAGTCTGAACAAAAAAGTTGCCAGCAGATAAATAGTGGGTCATGTCTGGTGCTTCAGTATGTACGTTTCTGTGCCGTGTAAGTTCTTGAATGCTGCATTTGGCACCTTGAAGTGTAAATACGGCTCAATTATCAGATATTCCATGAACTTGCACTTGTATGTTTTGGTTTCTGTGAGTGAACTCTTCATTCCCCTAGAGCAAACCAAATGAAATCCATTACTTTTTGATGAAATAATTTTTGATAAAATGATTTTTAAAAAGGATTTAAATACCTGCTGTTAGATAACTTACAGACTAAAACTTTCAAGATTAGTTTTGTATCTGTGTGAATGGTGTATGTGCACATGTGTAACTCTGGGGTTGGGAAAAATATCCTCAATTCATTTGGGGGGCAATAAGTATGAAAATTCTATCCATATTTCTCTCTGGGGTTTTTCTGTTTGGTTGGTTTTTTTTGTTTTGTTTTGTTTTGTGTTTTTTTTTTTTTTGTTTTGTTTTGTTTTGTTTTGTTTTGTTTTTTTAAATCCCATAAATAGCTTAGTAGTCAGCTTAGATCGATGTCTTGTGTGAGATTTGCATTTTGACATACGAGCTGCTGGAAGAGGTTTTGGAGAAATCCTGGAATCTTTTATTAAGAAAAAAACTAAAACTGGAGGCATTCAAACTGAAGATTTCCTGTTTTGATCTAATGTGCATATGTGTGTATGTACATATAATATATATACACTAAAATAAATAGACTAAAAATTGAGTGTTCACAGAAGCCTTTATTAAATATAATAACAAAACTATTATATAGAGTAAAAATTAATTTAGTGATAGTACCAATAGAGTGTAATTGTTGGAATTACACTTCCTGTGGGAGGCATTTCTTTTAGCTATTATTTTTCTTATTATGTGGTTTCACCTTATCATTATTATACTGGGGGCTTTTTAAATATCAGAACTTAAACATAAAATTATTTTATTCTTATTATTTCTTTAGAATCCAGGGCCCTAGCTGTGGACCAATACGCTATATTACGTTAGATATTACCATTTTGCCTGTGCTTGCGTAATCTGTGTTCCAGAAGTGTATAATCAAAGGCAAGAGGAAACTTGAAGCTCAGGATCATAAAAATTAGGAAAAAAGTTATAATCAGATTAACTAGCACTAGCTGACAGTGATTCTAAAGGGACTTGTTTGTCAGCAAGCTTCTCAAAGATAGCAACATAGACATTTAAATTGGGAAAGGTCTCTGGTGTTTGTTTGATTAACACCCACTCACTCCCACCAAAGAAGGGCCAAGTTAGAAGAGATTGCATAGAGCCTTGTCCTGTCACCGTTTGGATATTTCCAAGGACAGATTTCACAATCTGTCTGGTTAACTTTAATCCTTGGCTGCTCTCAAGTTGGAAAAAAACCCAAACATTCGAAGTTCTAAATGCGTTTTCCTTTGTTGTAACTTGCATCCATTGCATGCCATCTTGTCACTGTGCGCTTTTGAGGAAAGTCTTCTGTACGCTTTCCCATTGGCTATGTGGAGACAGGATTAAGATTCCCCCTTTCCAAAGCAGTCTTCTCTTGAGGCTGAACAAGCTCAGCTCCCTCAGCCTCCCATCACAGGGCAAGTGCCCCTGACCCTGACCATTGTGGTGGCCCTCCACTGAACTTGATCTGGTACATTAATGTTCTCCTTGTACTGGAAAGCCCCAGATAGGACACAGTACTCCAGCAACAGACTCACAAGCAAAATATAGCAGGGAAGAATAATTTCCCTTGGTCTACTGGCTGCTCTTTTATGCTTCTACAGCTTGGGGTGCAGTTGTGTGTCTTTGCTGTCAGAGCACATTGCTGCCAGGTCCCTTTCTGCCAAGCTGCTTCCCAGCCAGCTGGCACCACACTGTACAGTTGCACGATGTTACGCTGTCCAAGAGGCAAAACTTTGCATTTGCCTTCGCTGAATTTCATGATATTTGTGTCATGATGTTTCAAAGGGATCTCAATAGCCTGGAGAATAGCAGTCCTGCCCTTCAGTATATGGACTGCTCCCTGATTTGGTGTCATCCTGAACTGGAGGAGGGTTCATTCCACCTCCCATTGCAATAAAAGGTATTAAAGAATATCAGCTCCATTATGAACCCTTGAGGAATCAACTAGCAACCAGCTGCCACTTGAGCTCTTTACTGGTGGTCACAACACTCTGAACCTTGCCTTACAGTCCAGTTATCCATTTCATGCTCCACTGGATCTGTTACAAGGCTACTATGGAGACCCTTGTCAAAGGCTTTGCTGAAGTCATGGTAAACAACATCCACTGCTCTCCCCTAGTCCTCTAAACCAGTCATCTCTTCGTATAAGGCAATCATGTTGGTCAAGCAGGATTCACCCTTAGCGACTCCATGTTGGCTCTTCCAGCCTCCTGTTGAACTGGAAGTTAAAATCTGGAAAAGATACTCAATTTGCTGCAGGCCCATCACTGTTGAAGTACAAAAGGGGTCATTACTGGGCCCAGTACTGTTTAACGTCTTCATTAACAACCTGCACAACAGAGGGCATACTCAGCAAGTTTCCAGTGTGTCCAGTTCTGGGCTCCCTAGTACAAGACAGAGACATGGACATACTGAAGCAAGTCCAGCAAAGGGCCAAAAAGATGGTTAAAGGCTTGGCGCATCTGACCTGAGGAGAGACAGAGATCTGGGGTTGTTCAGCCTGGAGGAGAGAAGGCTCAGGGGAATCTTATTGACGTGTGTAAATTCCCTTCTGGGGAGGGGTAAAGATGACGTAGCTGGTCTGTTGCCAGCGGTGGCCACTGGCAGGACAAGAGGCAATGGACACAAAGTGAAATACAGAAAATTTAAACATTTAAAAATAAGAAAAAGATTTTTGAATTATTTTTAAAAAAATTATTTATTTATTTCTTCTGTGAGGTTGACCAAACACTGCAAAATGTTGGACAGAAAGCCTGTGAAGTCTCCATCTTTGAGATACCCAAAACCAAAACAGACATGGTCTGGGCAACCTGCTCTAGCTTCTCCATCTCTTTTGCTTTCCAAAAAAGTGTCATATCCACGAAAACAGATTTGTAGACCATGTTGGTTTTGAGAATTAAGAAGAATTTTGCGAAGGGGAGGACTGTGCAGTTTCTGTCATGATACTGTCCTCTAACCAATGACCTACATGCATCTACAGTGTTCTATATTAATGTGGAAGTCAGTGCTGGTAGACCAATTATCTATTCATTGTACATAGCTCCTGGAAATAGAAAGGACAAAGTTGTTTAATAAATTGACAGTGAAATATTACATGATTTTCAATTGATTCAATATTTGGAATTATTAAAAAAAGGTCAAAACGTACTGTAATGGAGTGTAATCTAAGACACCGGAAACAAAAAAAATCAAATATATTGATTTTGTAGTCTTTTTCTAGTAGAAATGGCAAGTACAGTTCTACAGAATTATTTAGAAATCGTTTTTCACAGCAAATTTCATTACTTACAGCTTAGAAAAAAAAGCATATTATTTCCAGAACAGATTTATTAAAGAAAATAGTTTTACATATATATACATATAAATGCCTTTCTAAGTCCATCTTTTGTTCAGTACAGCGCTATTAATTTGGTAGATTGAAAGGCTATGAAATTTATTTTCCCTGAGTTCCTTTTCAAACAAAGCTTCTTTTCTGAGTTGGAGCAGAAACTTTAGTTTCAGTGCCATTCTTGAAAGAAAATCCGGCGTTTTTTCCTCTCCTACTTGTTAGCATATTTTATTCTGTTTTCATAACAAGTATAGTTATTACCCTCCTCAAAAACTCTTTTCTTCTTCTGTGACTCTGGAAATACAGTTGTATGTATATCTTCTATTTATGCATGAAACCGCAAAAAGCAACACTTACCGTAGCCATGTGGACAGGGTATCATGGGCTGTCACACCTATTAAACATCTTGACAGATGCCCTGAAATTTTCTGTAACCCTGATTTTCTCCATAGAGCTTCTGAAATTCCTCACAGTGTTGTAATTCCAAAGCTGTCAACCATATCCAGGGACTCTCTGTCTTCCTCCTAACTTATGCTTTTTCCTTTGTGTGTGGTTTTGCCTGTGGCCACCAATATAACAAGATAATGTTAGGAAGCACATAGGGAGCTGTAGTAGAGGGACTAAGGAACAGCAAAAAGTAGGCAAGTTTGCATTTGGCTGAACTTAGTTGCAACCCAGAAAACTTTTCCAGTTGTTTCAGGAAGAACATGAAAAAGAACAAATAACATGTATCCTTGTAAAGTCTTGTAAAGCTACCGAAATAAGTGAAGGAAAAACATGCACCTTGCTCCTTCCTTTCCTCTTTCCCCGTCCTATTTTTCTTAATTTGACTTAAGATGCTTTCTGCATTGTTACTGTCAAGTTCTGACTACCATGTGGGTCACTGGCCTATAAAAGCTGAGCAACTGATTCACAGAAGGATGAAACTGTTATCTTTAACTGACATAAGCAGTGTGAGCTTTTTGCTATTAAGGCCTCTAGGCAATCTTTGCAATCTAGTTCAAGATCGTGACATCTGAGGGGAAAAAAAAATAATCCATTATGTTCTCCTGAAGTCATTGTCAGATTGAGCCTCTGAATAGTACTTTCAGTGAAGGTTGGGAAGTTAATTTTCATAGTTTTATAATTGATTTCAAATCTAGATGCCTTTTTCATGTAAAAAATAATAGGAGTTGGGCTGCCAGAGACCTCAAAATCTTCAGAATTTATTAAAAAGTATCTTTTTTTAAGGCGACCTTTTAAACCAAGGTACAAAAAAAGTCTTACCAAAACAAGACATTACATTGCCAGTAGTCATCATGATGGATTTGAAGTAAACATGGGAAAAATGTATAGGCATCGCTTACTGCGTTATTTAAAGATACTTGCATTCTAGTGTGATGATCATAGCAAGAAAACTATATAATAGCATAAATAATAGAATAAAATAGAATAAATACTGATATGTAGAGAATAAATAATAGAATAAAATAGTAATTCAAAATTTTATTCAGTTCAATGACAGCTACAATTTATATTTTTTTTTCATTATCAACCTGTCTGATTTTAGATGATTTCTATTATGATAAATCAGAAAGGAGTAGATGATGAAATCTAATATATCCAACAAAATGAAGGAAATTCTCCATAAGGGAAAGCAAAGATTACTATGTTTAAGGTGCTGTCGTGAATATGCTTTCAACCCAGTGACCTGTGTTGCAAATAAATATGGAGTTTAGCTTCAGAAAGAGTATTGAAAAGGCTGTGTAAATAAATAATCTGATACAGGCCATCTGAGAATGAGTAATTTGTTAAATATGAGTTTATTTAACAACCTTTAATTGATTATTCATATATTGTGAAAAATGGTACCATTTCTCTGCTACATTTTACAGTCCTGCTGTGGTGTAGCCTTTTGCCACTGTCTGATAATGAGTATTAGTGTTATGTTTTAGCATATCGATTATGATGTTTTGAATACTTTTCTAAAAAATAAATATGTGCATAGTTAATTTAAATAGTGAGTTAAAATAATTGGCATGTTATCTAATTAAATTACATTATGGATTTTGATCATATGCATTTGTCAAACAGTTCTACTCTCTAGGAAGACACAGGAAATGTAGGAGGAAGGCCTATCTTTTAGCTTTAATTTCATGAATATATCTTACTGCACGGTGCTCCAGATTGAGCTGTGCTAGGAACTGAAGTCCACACAGGTTCTTGTATCTGTCATAATGCTGAAAATAGACTCTTGAGGAGGAAATCTTAGGAGATAGATCTGCTTGCCTATCCCATTGTACATATTTTTGCTTTTAAAATACTAAGACTAAACATATTCCTTTCCAAACACTTTTTTTATTTTTTTTTTTTTTCCCAAACCTGGGAAGGACTTGAGTGAAGAAAAACGAGATAAAGCATACTATCTGAGAACACTGTAATGTTAGGTCAATATAAAAAAATCCGTTACCTTCAGTGCTTCTGCATAGTATTGTTTATAATTGTTCTCAATACACAGTGAACATCAAATTATTTCATGAATGAAGCGTCTTAATAATGAAAGGTACTGTGACACTGGTGATTCTATGAGCTTCCTCTGGGAAGTGACTGCAGATTCTCAATGCTATTGACAGTAGACCTCAGTAACACTACAGAACAATATGGGTCCTTTACTGAAAACTTGGCAATGAAGTTAAAGCTTGATGGACATATATAACCTTTGCATATGATAGCTTTGGTCAGCTAGAACTCTCATAATCCAAAGATTAAACTATTTTGGTTACTGTTAGGAACCTTCAAAGGATATTCATCTTAGGTCCAGACTAGAAGCAGTAAAGTCTGTGCACATGAAATTGTGCAGCTACCTCAATATACTTCAATCAAAGTTTTAGAAAAGCACATAAATAATGTAGTTGAATGCTTGATCTTGACAAGTGGTGAAATCCTGTAACTATTACACGTATTATTGAACATGGCTGTCATTCTCAGATCACTCATCTTTTACTGGTTTTCGGGAGGTTATAGTAAAATGCGTGCCAGTTTCAGGGTGCCGAGTCCCATTTTTTCTGAGTGTTCTTGACGAATGTAGTTGTAAGAAGAGGCAGAAGAACAACATACTGTAGGAGACCTTTACACAGATAGAAGACTGATTTGCTGCAATACAATTTCAACAGTTAGCCAGTGCCGTTTGTTACGTATCTGGTACATGTAGATTTGCTGTGATGTGTTTTCCTTGGGAATACAGTTTATGTGAAATCATAGTATCTTTGGAATAATGCTTTTTTTTTTTTTTCCAGCTAGCACACCCACTCATAAAAATAAATGCTGAGTTTTGGATTGTAAAAATGTTGCTGTATACACCATCACGATGAAACTACTTTGTATTACAGTGTTTTGTAAAAACAATTTGATTTGAAAATAACAGAGAGATTCTTGTTTCAAATGCAGGTATTCTCCTGTGCCAAAGCATGTAACAAATTTTTATTTGTTTGACTTGTCTTGCAAAATTACCTGTATTAACCTACCATGACTAAAGCAGCAAAAAGGGGAAAATTTGCCAAGGGAGAGGTAGCATTTTTAATGGTGCTGTAAAGCATATAATAGCATATAGCAATATATGCTGTATCATATGATGGATCATTGTTGCCAGCTTTTTGGAGTGTAAATTAGTATCTTTATTTTATTCCAATTATTCCACATACTTACAATCACTTTCTTTAGTTTATTTTATATGTATTCATTCTCATACATGTGAATCAAACACTGACTCTCTTTCCAATGTGAATGAGCACATCCAAATAAATATTCTATTAAGGCTGCTGAAACAGCACAAAAGAAGTTGGGTATCATATCGTTTGCTTCTAGCTTTGGAAGCTACTCATTCAGCAACCTTAAGTAGTTCCTGTAACGCACAGAGATCTTAGATATCTGATCTACAACATTGTAAAACATTTATCTAACTCATCATTCATTAGAGCGTTATATGCCTTTTGTTACCTTTTTAATATTTATAGAAAATTTTGGGATTTTTCTCATAAAAGAATGTTGTAAGTGAAAGTCTTCTCTCCTTTAATTTTTTTTTTAGCTTTATGGTTTTTAGCCTTTTCAAAATTTTCTTGTATAATTTTGGTTGTAACTTAAGTGTAACTATGATCATTTAAATGCCAGTGTGACTAACTGTTTGAGTAATGAATTAAGGGTGAGCATTCAATAATTGAACTTACATGGTATAATGGGGCTTAATTAGCATTGATATATTGATATAATGCTTTACAACACTCTGAGGATGTGCATGTATTGAGTAATTAATCCTCTCAACATGCAGGTTAGTGAGGTTAGTATGGTTATGCTTATTCTGCAGACAGGTAGAGTAAGGAAAGAGAGAAGTATGGGATGAAAGAATTTGTCCAGGAAACATGCAGTTTCTGAAACAATACGTAAATTACATGTGACCTTTTCAGACCACCATTTCTTTGATAAACATGTTTATCTTTTGTACTCTGCTCATGACATATTTCAGATTCCTGCACTTATTTGTTCTGCTCTAAAGGAAATTAAACAATTTTAATTTGTACTACTTCAATGAAAGGAATGTCATGCCATTAATAACTTTCAAATGAGATTGAGAACAAAAACAATCCCATTTTCCTCCTCCTCACCATATACTTTTGCTTTCCCTAGATGGAGGGGTATCACCTTTAACTAGTTAATACAATCTCTTCCAAAGAACTAATGCTTACAAAATCTCTTTCTGCAAGAAAAAAGAAAAACAGTATGTCACAGAATCACAGAAACACAGGGGCTGGAAGGGACCTCTGGAGATCATCTAGTCCAACCCCCCTGCCAGAGCAGGGACACCTACAGCAGGTTGCACAGGACGGCATCCAAGCGGGTTTGGAATGTCTCCAGAGTCGGAGGTTCCACCACCTCCCCAGGCAGCCTCTTCAGTGCTCTGCCACCCTCAAAGGAAAGAAGTTCCTCCTCATGTTTAGATGGAACTTCCTATGGTCAAGATTGCGCCCATTACCTGTTTTCCTGTTGCTAGGCACCACTGCAAAAAGACTGGTGCCATCCTCCTGGCACCCTCCCTTTGAGTATTTGTAAGCATTGATGAGATCCCCCCTCAGCCTTCTCTTCTCCAGACTAAAAAGACCCAAGTCCCTCAGCCTTTCCTCATAAGAAAGATGTTCCAGTCCCCTGATCATCTTTGGAGCCCTCTGCTGTACCCTCTCCAGCAGTTCCCTGTCCTTCTTGAACTGGGGAGCCCAGAACTGGACCCAGTACTCCAGGTGCGGCCTCACCAGGGCAGAGCAGAGGGGGAGGATGACCTCCCGCGACCTGCTGGCCAC
>VYXH01007101.1:97173-115509 GCA_013397275.1 Burhinus bistriatus | reverse complement strand
TCTTGTAATCTTCCCAAGTGGTCAGTCCCTTCTTCCACTTAGTGTAAACTTTCTTCTTCCACTCGAGCTTTTTCAGAAGCTCCCTGCTCAACCATGGAGGTCTCCTGCTTCCCTTGCCTGATTTCTTACTCTTAGGGATGCACCGATCCTGAGCTTGGAGGAAGTGATACTTGAATGTCCATTCATATCAGCCCAATGTCACTGCATAGTCATTGTTTCCTTCATATCTTCTGTTTCTAATAGTGTAGATTGACTTAATTTATTTTTTAGAACCTGGAGTAATTTGAAAAGAAGCAGAAAATAAAAACTTTTTAATATACTTTAGACGTTAATTTGCTGTCAGAGACCAGTTAATTATTGAATTCTTTTAAATTACTATTCTATCAACTAAAATGAAAACTGTACATAAAACGCCTTCTACTGCCTGGATCCATAATGATGTTTTATGAATATTTTTGCAATATTTCAGTCTCTACAACTACTTGAAAGGAGGTCGTAGTGAGGTGGGGGTTGGTCTCTTCTCCCAAGTAACAAGTGACAGGACAAGAGCAAATGACCTCAAGTTGCACCAGGGGAGGTTTAGATTGGATATTAGGAAAAATGCCTTCACCGAAAGGGTTGTCAAGCATTGGAATAGGCTGCCCAGGGAAGTGGTGGGATCACCGTCCCTGGAGGTATTTAAAAGATGTGTAGACGTGGTGCTTAGGGACATGGTTTAGTGGTGGTTTTGTCAGTGTTCGGTTGATGGTTGGACTCAAATCATATGAAGGGAACAATGACTATGCAGTGACATTAGGCTGATACTTGAATGTCCATTCATATCAGCATTATACTCAGCCAATTCTATCAGTAGGAAGCTGTGCATTCCCAGCAGTGGACAGCGAATGTCAGACACTGCAAGTGCTATGATTTCGGGAGGAAGGGAAAGCCTCAGGGATCCGGCACTGGGGCAAGAAGTTCTCAGGATCGTAGCCATCAAGGAAGAGAGAGAACTCCTCAGCAAACTCTCTAATTTATATTGACTGTGATGTTCATGGTATGAAATAATCCTGTTGGCCAGCTTGGGTCAAGTGCCCAGGTCTCGCTCCTCCTCATCTCTGCACCTGGTTAGCTCGAAAACACTGAGACCTTGAAACCCGCATACCATAGCTGTCTATAAAGTAAATATTTTCACAAATTCAGACACTAGTGTCTTCTAAAAATGCAGTTTTCCCAAGCATTAAAAGAGACTTTACTGAAAAGTAAAATTACTGAAAGAGAAATTAATCCTGTGTTGCTCAAACCAGAACAGGGAGAAACAACAAGATTTATGGGATATTTTGTTTGCAAATAGTCGTTCACTGAAGGACTGTTAAACCAAGAACTGAGTTTGAAATTAGCTTTGAAAGTGATATTATAAACTGAAACCTTTTGCAAAAGTACATTCCGTAGCCTAATTTTGTCTTATTTGTGTAAGGAAGACTGTTCTAAAAAATAATAATAAAAACAATTATTTAATTACAGTTGTTTGACAAGTATTTATACTTTGTTCTGCAGATTTTAAGTAAGTATAACATTTTTCCTTCTTTCTTTTGACAGTATTGCCTAGTCATACTTGTGGCAACCCAGGAGAAATACCGAAAGGAGTACTTCATGGAACAAGATTCAACATTGGAGATAAAATCCGATATAGCTGTATCTCTGGTTACATCCTAGAAGGCCATGCCATGTTGACATGTATTGTGAGTCCTGGAAATGGCGCATCATGGGATTTTCCAGTTCCTTTTTGCAGAGGTAAAAATGAAGACATGAAATATCTTTAAATTATTAAGACAACATTAAACCAGCATATTAAATAAATTTATTTTGAGACTTTTTTTTTACTTTCTAAATGTACATGTACTGTCTAAAAATCTACACCATTTAAAACTGTAATCACAATTCAAAAGCAATGACTCTCCAGAGTTTACATTCAGAGATACATGTTATCTACTGGTGTTACTTCCTTTTCATTTACATGGGGGATAGCTATAGCAATTTGATGGCAGGACCTGGCAAATGCTTTTCCAAGTTTCTGCTTTTGGAAACTTTCTCCCAGGAAGAAGCAGCTTGAAATCTTCAACCATATAATCTTTGAAGGGGACTTCTTATGGTCTAACCCCTTTGACTCCAACTCCTGCTCAAAGCATGTACAACTTCAAAGTTAGTTCAGGTTGCTCAGGGCTTTGCGCAGCTGAAATTTTAATATCTTCATGGATGGAGATTCTAAAGCCTTTCTGGAAAGCTGTTCTAGTGCCTAGCTGCCCTCATTCTCATGTTCAATTTGAATTATCTTTTTACAGGTTATGTCCATTTCCTCTTCTCCTGTTGTGGACCTATGAAAAGATTTTGGCTCCGTCTTCCCTAAACTAAACAGTGCAGTTAGATTTTCTCATAGCCTCATCTTGTCCAGGCTGAAAAATCCATTTCCCTCATTCTCTAGTCTCGTGCATCATGTTCTTCAGCATCTTAACCATTTTAGTGGTCCTTCTGTGGACTTGTTCTAGTGTGTCAATGTTAGTGCCTCTTTTGTACTGAGGGATACTAGGGTGGACACAGCATTCCTGAGTGTCAAGTAGATGAACTCTCTTTAACTCTCTCTCTTTAGCTGCTGGCTGTGTTCTCACTCATGCAACCCAATATGAGGTAAGCCTTCAGTGCTGCAAAAGTGCATCACTGACTCAGCTTGTGTTTCACCAGGATCTTAGGTCATTTTGTCAGAGCTGCCACCTAGCAATTTTCTTTTTGCATGGGATGATCCTGTTCCAGGTATAGAACTTTGCATTTCTATTTTGGAATTTCATGAGATTCCTGTCATTCTGCTAGCTTGTCAAAGTCTGTCATCAAAGCAGGTAGTCCTGCCCTTCAGGGTGCTGTCTGCAAACCTTGTCAGGGTGCATTCAATCCCATACTCCAGACTCATGGTGAAGGTATTACATGAATTCAGCCCCAGTTTGAACACCTGGGGAATGCTGCAAGTCACTGACTACTAGCTTGGCTTTAAACAATTTGCCTCTGCTGTGTGAGCCTGATGGTCCAGACAGTTTTCACTCACATAATAGTTCACCCGTCCAGTCCATATGCCCTCAATTTGACTACAAGAATATAGTGGGGAACTGTGTGGTGAAACCTTTGTTAATGTCAAACTAAATCCTTTCATCAAAAAAAGCATTCAGGTAGTCAAGGATGATTTGCATAGGCAAAAGTTGGCTGTTCCTGTTCACCTTTTCGTCTTTCGTGTGCTTGGGAATGGTTTGCAAAAACACTTTCACCATAATTTTCTGGAGGTCTTAGGTGAATTTCACGGATATACAGTTGCAAGAATCCTTGCTTTTTTTGAAAATGAGAAATGAAAAAATATATTTTTTCCAGACAATCACCCTTGATTGTTACAACCTTTCAAAGAGGATACAGAGCAGCCTTACACTGTGGCACACCAAGAACCCTTAGGTGCATACCATTTAGTACCATGAACTTGCACATATCCTGTTTACTTCTACAGTTCCTTGTATTGTTTCTCCCGTGCTGTGGCTGCTACTTTTTTTCCCAAAACTTGTCCATTTTATTGAGAATTGGGAGGCCTGAGGACAGCCTTTGCTAATGAAGAGAAAAGCAAAGGGGACATTGAGTGCCTCAGCTTTTTCTTTGTCTTCATCACAAGGTCATTTGCCCCACTGAACAGCAGGCCACCACGTCCTTCATTTTTCTTTTGTTGTTGATATACCTATAGAATGGTTTCTAGAATGACTGCTCTTCACATTCCTCACCAGTTTCATTCCATCTGAGCTTTGGCCTTCCCCTTCTATCCCTGCATTCCTGAGCAACACTTCTGTATTCCTTTCAAGTAGCTTTCACATTTTGCACACTGTTGGTGGGTTTTTTTTGCATTTCAGTTAAAACACCTCAGTCAGGAATTTCCTGTTCATCCCCAGCAGCCTCCTGCTATGCCTACTCATTTATGTACATAAACAGATGCATCATTCTTGAGCTTTGAGGAAGCTGCCCTTGATGTCAAACAAACTCTCCTGGGCCCCTTAGCCCTTCATGGCCTCATCAGGCCATGAGAGCCTGTCTGCCACTTCACAAGTAAGTTGAAATCTGCTCTGCTGAAGTCCAAGGCGTTTATTCTACTACTTGCCTTCCTCCCTTCCCTCAGGATCTTCAGCTCATGGTTATTGTAACCACAACTGCTGTTGAATATCACTTACTGGAATGCTTCTTTGTTCCTACACCTAGTTGGCCTGTCTAGTGCCTGTATTAAAAAAATTCTTCCCGGTCAACTCAGAAATCTAGTGGATTGCTTGCCCTCTATACGCTGCCGTCCACACAGATGTTGGGATGGTTAAAGTCTCCCATGAGAACCATAGCCTGTGCTTGAGAAAATTCTAGTTGCTTAAAGGTTTTGACCGCTTCTTGATGAGGTGGAATATAGCAGATATTTACCATAATGACCTCTTTCTTGGCTTCCCCTTCTCATTCCAGCCTGCAGGAGCTCAATGAACTTGTTGCCTGTTGTACAGCAGAGCTCTGTTCATTCAAGATCCCACTTTTTTTAGGGTGCAGCCTCACCTTCCTGCTCTTCCTAAGAGCCTGTGTCTATCCATTGCAGCCCTCCAGTCAGGTGAGCTGTCCCACTAAGTCTCTGTAATCTCAATGACACCACAGTTCTGTGACTGTACATTCATTTCCAATTTGTCCAGTTTGCTTCCCATTTTTCTGTACAGGCACTTCCAGTCGTGTTGCTTTCTGAGGGGAAGGGAGACAAATATTCATTGCCCTGTCCCATGTGTTCTTCTCTGAGCCTGTTCTCCCAGTTACCTGTAGGTTTAGGCCTGCATCCCTGACAAACTTAGATCAGACCTCTCCTCACTAGGTCAGCAAACCTGTTGCCCTGTTCAGCCAGGCAGATTCCATGTCTCCCCTGCTGCCCTCATTCCTTGAAGAGGATCCTGTGGTCAAAGAAATCAAAGCCCTGGTGCCCAGCACCAGCTGCGCAGTCAAGCGTTGTTCTGCAGGAATCTGATGCTCCTGCCTGAGCTTTTCCCCTGCATTAAGGAGAACCCTCTGCTTTTCAACCTAAGATCAAGCCCTGTGGACACCATTTACAGCTCAAATTCTCCCTTGGCAGTATTATTGGTACTCGTGTGGATGAGCAACAAGGGTAGTTGTTGTCTTCTGTAATGAATTGTAAAGGTTTCTTGTGACTGAAGTGTCTTATAATGTAATTCCTCACAGCAAAGAAATATTTTATAAATTTCTGTACCCCAAAACAAATACAAGAGCTAATAATCAACTGAGATTTGGGTCATGTCTGTTGTTTGTATTTGATTTCAATCAGTACACAATGAAGATTTCTTTTACTAGTGCTTCAAAAACAGGAACAAAACAAAAATTTTCTAACTTTTCAGTTGTCTGATCTTAGATGGGGGTTTTTTGTCCTAATAAGAAACAGTAAACAGGTTTCAGAAAAATACACATATCATAAGTTAAGGGTGTCATCAGTGGTTACTAAATATTTGTTCTGTTTCTGCAGATACTGCCTGTTTTGGTGGTGTCCGCTGCATACAAATATCTCTAACAGAACTGAAATTTTGTTCATCATTTGTAACTCTGTGAATTTAACCCATTAATGAAAACTCAAGCGGAGTCCTTAGCCCTGTGTAGAACTTACACAAAATCAAAAAAATTGTGTACCTTCTGTAAGGAATTAGAACCACAACATAGAAGTTATTTAACAGTTAATGATTTATTTGAGCTGAACCATTGTCTCAGCGGATTTTTAGAGTTCATGTGGAATGTGGATTTGATGAGGGATTTTAGACATTCCTTATTTCATTTCACTTTATCAGACTGGAACATATGCCATGAGGTAGTCCTTTCTATTCACTATGTCTTCAAGCAAGAAATGTTCCCCTATTGTTTCTCTAAGAACCTTGGTCTTTTCCATGAAAGCACCTTTTGTTACAGTTTTGTTTCCAGATGGTATTCTTCTTTCTTGTCATGTAAACTAATTTCATGGCATCCATGCAAGATAATATAGCAGAGTTAAATTAAGCTACATGGTTTGTATACCAAAAAATTGTAATAACCTTGTTCTCTGTGGTACATTTCGTTAGATTTGCTGATGCTGGCAAATTACTATTTTTGGCATTTTTTTTACTTAATATTTTCAGAACCATGAAGAAGCTGATGTCCAGTAATTTATACATTGACTAACTCTGCAAATGCTGTTTCTGCTAAAAAATTCGTAGTGAATTACTAAGCCTCCAGGAAGATGTAGACAGCATTGACTCTTGTATCTGCCATTTTGTTTCTCTGGCTGCTGCTCAGTTTCAGAATGAACTCTGAACAGAAATCAAAGGTGCAGTCAATGACATTTTCAGAAAGTTTAGGTAATTTGACTGTCAAGACATTTGCTTTATCTTTTTTTTTTCTGTGTTCTTTCAATAAACTATGATTTTTTGTTATGTGAAAATATGGCAACTTCCAAACTGAAAAAGATAGAAAACAGTTGCCCCAAAACAGAAAACAGCCCCCAAAGAAAAGTTCAAAGGCAAATTCTGTAAAAATGAGGTAATTATTAAAACTTAGTCCTTTTTTTCCATATGGTAAGTAAGAGCAGCCATGGACTTTTCTGCTATTAGAAGCTAACCAAGAAGTTTACCATGAGTTTCTGCAAAAGAGCTTACAAAATAGGTGGCTTACAAAAATTGACAGGTAGAATCAGTGGCCCACCTAAATTCTGTTCTGTTTTTTTGTCCCAAGAATTAAAAAGGTCTTTGTTGTCTCAATCTTAGCTACCATAATAGTGTCACCCAAAACATTTGCCTTCTTTATCTTGAGGTTTAAATATTGTGCAGTACAAGCCTGAAACATTTTGAAAGTTAATTTCATTCTCTACAGTAACTCCACTAATAGCTGATTTATGATATGTGACTACTTCTAAACGAACTTGTATAATTAGGTTCTCAATTCTCAGTAATTTTGAGAATCCCTAGTTGATTATAGTTGCATGAGTCTAGTTTTTTATGAAGCTAACATTAGGAATACAAATTGGATTAGTGATATTACAATGGTAAAATTTTTGTCACAATGAAAGTAGCTGTGATGGGAAGAACATGTAATATGTTATCATTAAAAAGACACCCAATTGTTGGAGGGAAAATAAAGAAGACAAACCAGTAAAAGAGATCATATATCAGAGAGGTCCAAAAGGATCAAGCAATAATTAATCAGGTTCCAGATTTAGGAAATACTATTGGAGAAATACTTTGGTGAAGAATAGATAATCAAGAAGGCATTCTTAAAACAGATAAAAGGAAAAAGGAAGAAGAGTTTATGATTCACTATAGAGTAAGATAGACTAAATACAGAGATTCAAAGCTGATATTTTAAAAACATCTAGCAAAGAGAAATTGATGTTTTTGGTGTTACCCATACTTTCTGAGGTATCAAGTAATTCTCTGATGTAATTTCTTCTCAGCCTCTTAGGTTCAGACAAATATGATTTAAGTTTAAGGAAAAGAAAAAGATGTCCTGATCCCATCATTTATCCACGTTTATAAAAAAATTTAAAAAACATAAAGGGAAAGAAAAATAAAATTTCCCATCAATTCTGCTTGTTGATCTTGCATTAGATGATAAAGTGAGAATACTTTCTCAAATCTGATTTTTAAAGTAACACGGCAGATTCCTGCCTGAGAATTTTGTTTACTTTCAGAATAATCTGAATTAGTGCAATGTTTACATTGAGATGAAATCTGAATGAAACTCATTGTGACTGGTCAAATAAAAAGTCAGAGAAGTTTTTCAGGAAAAGCAGATAGGATATACTGTATAATTTCTTACACACTAATTCAGGACTGACTAGATCACACCCAACAGAGATATGGACACAGCTATATATGTGTGTGTGTACATGTAAGTATATGTATGTTTACACACACATATATTTATGTTTCTATGTTCTTGTTCTAACATGTATCAGTAGGTATGGAGGGACCAATAAAACAACCAGAAAGATGCCAGGTCAAAGCTAGATCTATGCAATAAGTTGCCTGTAAGACAGGAACAAGAAGTGAAAAATGAGATGAACAGTACAATGAAAACGTAATGGGAGTACCCAAAATGATGTAGTAAAGTCAAAGAATGAAAAAGAGGACTTTGAGTCTAATCATTAGGAACATGAGCAAAGTTAACATCAGAGGAAGATAGAATAATTTACTAAAAATGAAAAACAAACCTCAGGGGTAGTCGTAAAAAGATGAAGGATTTCATAACTGCATGTAGACTTCTGGGAATAACTGGATTAACTTTCCTAATTATTAAAAAAATGTATGTGAAATCTGCAACAGTTATTAATTTGCCCTTAAAGAATTCAGTTTTTTCTCTTTTTGCTTCAAAATTAGGGCTTTACTATTAACTTGTTATAGACTGTTATTTTAAGGGATCATTATCAGTGTTAAAATAAAAATATATTCTCAAGTGAAGGATTATCATATCACTGGAAAACAGCTTAGTATACTTAACTGAAAAAAAGGAGAGTCTTTACAAGATATCCAGAAGACTGATCTTTTATTTCTGTGGGAGAGACAATATAAGATTATGGTCTGTTGATTAATTTTTCAACTTCTTCATCTAGCTATCCTCTCCAAGTTTTTGCATGAAAAAGGTGGCAGAGTTTGGGTTTTGATTTTAAGTTTGCTCAAGCACATACTATCAGTTAATAACTGAACTGTTCTGCCAGGTTAGCAAATACTTTGTCCATCGCTATTTCTGTCTCAGACGAAATTTATAATTTTGTTGACTAATAGATTAGATTCGCTCTCCAGCGTGGATGGAGGAGGAATAGGTCTCTGTAATTTAACAAACTGGTATGAATAAATAAGAATTGCAAATGGCTACTAAATTAAGAACAATGTTTACAAAGAGAAAATGAACCAGTCTCAAGCTCCAGGAAGTACAAGAGTACCCCACTGAGTCCAGTATTGTCAGGGCAAATAACTACGGGACAACCCCACTAGACACTGTGGTCTGCTTAGATCGAACTTACTGAGACGCCAAAGCTAAAAGGTTCAAAGTAATGCTACAGCTGCAATGGGTGCCCACAGGTGCCTAAACAAATTACAAAAATTTCTGCATTTCTATTTTGTACTATTAACTTGAAGTAAGAAATCTGACTTTTTAATATATGTAAAATAGACACTATTTTCCTAAACCACAACAATTTCTGAAATTTTAACAAAATAAATCCCATTCTACTTAGAGAGCAATCCAAATTATTTTGAAGTGTCCTTTAAAAACCCTGGAGAGAGAAAGAAAATTCATCTTAAATGCATGGTCTAATGAGTATTTAATTTATGTGAAGTTGATCAACAACAAAAGAAGAAATTGAGAAAGGGAGGCAAACTGATTAGAGCACTTATATGGGATGCAGTACATCTGGATTCAAGTGATGATAGAAAAATACCCCAAAAACCTCTGACAAGTTTCTGTTTTGTAAAACACGGCAAAGAAGAACAGGTGTTGGCTTTTACCTATTCAAATAAAGTCTGTAAAAACCTAAAATGTTAAAGAAGATTAGCAAGTAGAGGTGAACATTTTGATGGTTAAAGAGCTGGCTGCCAGTTGGAACTAGATTAGATCAATAAGTTACCTGATGAATGTGTAATTGTAACACTTAACGATGTTTTTGGTCTTTATGAATCTGGCAGTTTAGCAACTTGACAGTTGGCATTGACATACTGAAATTTAGTTTTAAACTTGGGATTGATATACTATGGTTTGTTTTAGGTTTTTATCAGTAAGACATTTTAAAATGGTAATTTTAAAGTTATATTTCAAAAAGTCATGTAACTAACTCCTCATATTAACTATTTCCAAAATATCCAAAGCATATATCTATGACAGTGGTCATTCATGATTATTTCATAGATGCTTTTTCTGTACTGAAGAATTTTATTAAACAAGGTACAATTATTTACTTTTTCACAAATGAGCTACAGAAAAATGCTATTTAATAAAGAATCATAGAATATCTCAAGTTGGAAGGAACCCATAAGGTTCATCGAGTCCAACCCCCTGCTGCTTGCAGGACTACTTAAAACTAAACTGTATGACTGAGAGTGTTGTCCAGACACTCCTTGAACTCCGACAGGCTTGGTGCTATGACTGTTTCCCTGGGGACTCTGTTCCAGTGACCAACCACCCTCTCAGTGGAGAACCTTTTCCTAATGTCCAATCTGAACTTCCCCTGAGGCAGCTTCATTCCATTTCCTTGTGTCCTTCTCCAACCTAAACAAACCAACTGACCTCAGCTGCTCTTCCTAAGTTTTGCCCTCGAGACCTTTCACCATCCTGGTTGCCCTCCTCTGGACACGCTTTAATGGTTTGATATCCTTCTTATATTGAGGCGCCCAAAACTGCACACAGTGCTCAAGGTGGGGCCACACCAGTGCAGTGTGGGGACAATCACCTCCCTTGAGCAGCTAGCTATGGTGTGCTTGATGCACCCCAGGACATGGTTAGCCCTTTTGGCTTCCAGGGAAAACTGTTGACTCATATTCAACTTGCCATCAACCCCAACCCCCAGATCTCTCTCCACGGGCCTGCTCTCCAACCTCAATAAATAAAGAACTGTTTCAGTGATATTTTGAATAAGGCATGCTAAATAATGTATGCCCATGGTTCATTTAGAACCCTCTAAAGCTGCAATTTCCTTCAATTGATAAGACTTACAAAATGTGACTTGAAATGACAATACGTCATTTGATGACGATTTATAAAATATCACTCAAGTTTTTAATTGCATCTATTCTGCTGCTAGTGATAAAGAGGTAAAGAAATGACTGCTAATGACGTAACAAGAAAAAACTTTATTACTGTGGATTTTGTACTTTAAATCACAGCTATGTTTTTATCAGTTGTGTTACAATAGTTATATAGTAAAATGATTATTCAAATTAGGACCTTTCAGTATGAACTAAAGTTGAATGGCCAATTCTGATCATTTAAATTCAGATTCTAAATTAATTTTGAAAGGTTAGATGTGTTTTAAATGTTGGGTTGTTTTTTGTTCATTTCTTTTTTTGTTATTATGCAATAAACTTTTTTAACTTGCATAAACATTTTATTAGTTTTTGTACGAAAAAAGCACATAGAATACAGAACATTGCACTCTGTGTGGGAAAGAGAGAGAAGTCCAGTAAAAATGATTGAATGTTTAGAAGATATCTAAACCAATTTAAATAAGGAAGTTTTCTACGATACTGTTTCTACTCTTACCCCATCCTTGGATATCTGTTTAGTAAGGCTTGCATCCCACTTGTAGCAAAATCTCATTTATGCAAAGCACAGCTTATTTAAATTGTCAGATTGTTATTTTTGGTGAAATGATTCTTTCTAGTTTGAAGAAAATTGTAAGATTTTTCATTGTCTGCCACGGCCCCTCAGTGATTCTTTTGATTTTTACATACATGAACTTGATGGATGTGTTTTATCTAAGCTACACATCTATACAGTATCTATGTTTTTTGTCAAGTGGTGCCAGCCGTATGTGTTTGCATGTGTACTTTCTATAAGATGCATATTCTCTAAATTCAGAGCACTTAATTCCTGACTACTGAGAGATCCAAATGTTTGTAGCTTTATACTTCAAGTAGTCATTTATGCTGATACAAACAGCACTTTGTGCAGTTGCTTACAACTTGAAAATAACCATGAGTGTTTGGAATTAATTACTTTCGCAATTTGTTAATCACTCAGAGCTTGAATTCATGAAGCCTGAGGCACTATCTGCTATCAAATTGCTCCAACCACAGTGGTGCATTAAGATTCCCAAGCACTGTTCTAGCTCTCTTAAAAGCATAACATAGAGAAGGCCATGGCCAAGAAGGACGATCAGTCCAAGGAGGCCAGCTAGCTCTGGGGCCAGCTGGTGAAACAATGCATATGTCTGGATGGTTCATATCTCCTACCCCCTGAGTGATGTGGCCCCATCCTACCTCTCTGTACTCACTCTTAGGCAATTTATTATGTTTTAGCATTCAACAGTCCAGTTGCCTTAGCCTGGCTGCCACCTGTGATGAAGGAAGTCCCCAAACCACAGATTCCTAGAACATGGGAAATATGTCAGAGGAAAGATCATTCTGTGCTTCTGCTCTTTGCCATGGTCTTTCCCTAACATATCCACATGTGTTAGAGAGAAAATACTGAGTCTCTGGTCTGAGTTAGTTTCTGTGGTCTTACGTGACTAATGTTCCGTTTCCATTTCTGAGCTAACTTGGTTTCTTGCAAAACTCTTGGAAATGCTATTCTGAATAGATGAAAAAGCTATGCATCCCTCTGGGCACATATCTGTAGTAGCCTGAGTTCTTTTGGTTTTCACTGGTAATGCACAGTGTATAAATTTAGCTTTTTGCATGTGATTGCCAGAAATAGTCAACTACATAAGCCTTCCTTGTCAGCTGTAAAAGTCAGAGCTTTAGAGCTCAAAGCTTATTCAAGGGCTCTGCAGCAGAAACACTGACTAGCATTGTAGTTACCACTAGCATGTTATTTAATGTCAGTATAAATACAGTGGGGGACGGTATCATTGAGAATGTTGTCATAACAAAATTTAAGAGCAAGCGGCTAGTACCAAAGAGTTATGGGTGACTTAGGATTTTTGCCATCTTGCTGGTTACCCTGGTTTGGAAAAGCCTGCTTGCTGACTTTCAAGAATACAGGTAGAACCTGCATGCATTATTAACTGGAGCTCATGCTCTTACATTGTGATTTAAAAAAAAAAAAAAAAAAAAATCCCACACAGTTACAGCAAAATATGAGTAAGTACAAACCCTGAAAAAAAGAGCGGGTGGAAATAGTCAGGTTTTGTTTTTTGATGGTTCATTCAAGTGTTGATCCTGATGATGACTGCAGTGGAAATCAATAACACAGTGTTAGTTTCTGTACTGAAGTATTGGCACAAGATGTATCAAGTTAATTTGTTTTTCTTTGCTGGGTTAGATGATGATCTGAAATGAAGTGCTTGAAAGCTGTACAATTAAAAAAAGGAAAAAAGGTCATTCTAGATATTATTGGGTAACAAACCTTGATTTTCATTTCTGATTTATTATAGTTTTACAATAGTTGATAATTATTGTAATCTTTGCGTGTATTATGCACCAGGAATTTTAACTCTGATCCTCGGCTTTATCCATGAGTTGTTTAATTTTCACTTCCTTTTCCCTTTCATCTCTCAGAGGCACAATGGCCCTTTCAATATGCACTGTATAAAAAGCCAGGAATTGGGGGAGGAATCACAGAATTGGCCTGATTTCATCAATAAAAAGAAATCTTTTAGGAGTGTAGATCTATTCCACGGCCAAATCTCCTTCCTTTAAAAAAGAACACATAAATATCAGGGTCCAGAAAGTAAGATATGAAATTTACTGAAAACACCTGCCCTCCTCTGAGAAATCTGTGTGCCAAGAAATCATGAAACTCAATGAGGCTTTGGTAGCCAAAGCTGTGATAAATTTCTTTATGTCAAAGTTTACTTTGCATATACAAGAGTAAAGACAACTACCTGTTTGAACCTCTTCAGTTTTCTCTCCTCTTTTTAGTCAAATTAATGGTCCACACAATACTTAAATGTTAAAGAAATTATTCTGTTTCTGCCTTTCTCCCAGTTGTTCCTTTTATTTCAATTCCTTATTAGCTGTTTATCCTCTTTTAATAGTCTCCTTTTTTAATGTCCAGCCACACTATTCCTCTACCTTTGATTCAAATGAATCCTTTTTTCTTCAAATCTTCCTTTAAAACTCACTTTCACTGACAGGCTTTCAACCGTGATTGAGAAGAGCAGCTTTACTCCTACCCCTCTCTGTTGTCTTAATTAGCTATTCAGTTATTATCCTAATTAGGCTGTAAGTTCCTTGTGTCATGCACCTTGCCAAGCTATTTGTTTTTAAATCTCCACATGCACTTATAGTATGCAAATAATACCTTAGGATAATAGCAGTAAGTAAAGATTATAAAATGGATAAAAATGAAATGCTTCTCTTCTGATCATTCACCTATGCAGAAATATTTTTAATTACTACCGCTGTAGCTTTCATAGCCACGTTACAACACACCAAAAGCCACTTGATGAATTTTTAATTTTTTATGCCAATGAATTCTATGGATGACATGTTTTGTTGGAGGAGTTTTAATTATACATTTTAATACCCAATACTACTAATAATCAGCATATCTTTAAACCTTTCAATGAAATCTTATGGGGCAAGGAAGAGTACAAGAAGTCTGCTAAATCCTTTGGCAACATATTAAACAACATTCCAGGCTTAGCAGGAAATTCCTATGCTCTGTATTTTTTTAAATTTGGTTAATAACAATTAAAAAATATATGCTATTAACTGATGATGCATGAACCTTGGAAGGTCCATCTGGCAACAAGTCCTTCTGAATTTAATTGCCATCTGTAGAGCATTCTGATTCAGAACAAAAAACTTGAGAAGGGCTAGTATGATTTTATTAATGCTTCCTAGTTTAGGACAGCATTTAAACCTGTAATTTTTTTTCTACAGTTTTTTATAGTTAAAAGGAATGAGAAAGATCTTAGAAAATAAATGTTTGATAGTTTTTAATTTATATCACAGAGCAGCTAACTGTATTGCTGTGATTCTCTGCCTGGTTCTTTCCTAGGGTTCTTCTGTGGACAATTTGATAGAACCAAAGTACAGGTTCTCCAAATCAACTCATACTGTGTCTCTGCTGATCTTATCCTTGTTTGTCCAGGCACTAAACTGGCACCAACAAGGAAAAGAAGTCAAAAAACCCAAACCAAAAATTTCTGCAGTTTAAATGGTAGGAAATGTTCTGTTTTGTTCAACTGGATAGTATTTCGTTTGTCTGTGTGCATATATTTGTGGGTACTGTATGCACAGAAGGGAAGAGCTGGGTTTGCTATGGCAGAAACAAGGATGATGCTTCACTTGTTCAAAGTGCAGCTCCACTAGTAATTGATACTCTGTTCATCAGCTGAAGGAGCTTGTGGAGGGACACTACGTGGGACAAGCGGAACTATTTCAAGTCCTCACTTCCCTTCTGAGTATGAAAATAATGCTGATTGCACCTGGACCATATTGGCTGAACCAGGAGATACCATTGCTTTGGTCTTTACTGACTTCCAGTTAGAGGAAGGATATGACTTCTTAGAGATCAGTGGAACAGAAGCACCATCAATATGGTAAGTCAGAGATCTTGTAAAGATCTCAGTTTCTGTTTTTCTTTGTTGGTGAGTATTTTGAAAAGATATTGAAGGTAATTTAAGATATTTAAGGTATTTCCTACCTGTTAGTAGTGACCATTTTGTTACTCATTTTCCTTTGGTCCCTTTCAGCCTCCAGAACTGGAAAAAAAAAACCTCAAAACAAAACCCAGTAGTTTGTTTCTGCTACTTTCCAGAGCTTGATCCTTCCTCTTACTTTCCTCTGCCTTCAAGAGTTATATTTCTAAGGTATCTTAGCAGTGAACATTTATTGATGTTACATATTTGAACTCGGTATGAGAACATTTTCTGATGTTGTGCCTTGAATGGCTTATCATGATACCGTACTCCAGCAATGAAAGTAGTGAGCAAAATTCATCCTCACAGTAAAACAGGAATATATAGCGAGCAAATAGATGCCATCTTAGTGTAAATAGGCTATAATTCAGTCTCACTACCTGTACTCATGGACGTATGCATTATTATCTTACGTTGGTTGATGTTAAAACTGTTTGCTTAGCAATATTAGGGCTTAATAATTGTAATACTAAATCTACATTCTCTCTACTGAGTAAAAGATGATACTTCTGTCTATGGGAATGGATTAAATTGCAGAACAGTTTGTATTAGGATTTCTCCGCATGCTACATACACAGGTTTTTAATTTTTTTTCATCTCTGAGAATGTCTTGTGCTTGACAGATGCACCATTGTTATAAAATGTAGCCTAGAAAAAAAATACAGATCTGCTGCTCACAGATGACTGATGGTTATTATCTTCAGAATGCCTTTCTGAAGATCTGAAGCAATCTTGCTATCATTTTAATGTCATGACAGACTAGGCAGTGCACTATATTAATAATTGTGAAGTTCTAGATAGCATCTGATCTGTTGAAAAACTGTATCAAATGAAAATGTGTCGCAACCATGCTTGGCAAATATGTAAAAGCTCTGTTTTTAATAAACTTCTGGATCTATATCACAAGATCACTCTTTCACATTTCCACACAACCAAAAGTTGTGTAACGGCAGTCAGCGAAGCAGCTTTGTATCAATATAAAGTGCTCATGTCTGACTGTCTGAAGTACAATATACGAGCACCCCGTTTCCCTCCCTCTCATGCACAGACATGCACAACAGTCATCAATGCCAATGTTTTCTGACTGAGGATTCTAAAGACCAGAAACTGAAATCTTGAAGGGTAAGAGCTAATGGAGTCTTGCTGCAGAACATAAAAATCTGTCCATTTAATTTTGTGCATGAGGCTCGAGTAGACACTTAACGACATATTTGCAACTTTGTTGCAAGAAATTAATCTGTTCTGAACTTGAACATGCAAATATAGGAATAACTTTACATTTACAGCCAGTCACATATACATATCCATTCCCCAGAAGATTTCTGGTAATAGGTGATGTACAAGAATATGAGCAGAAAACAACGGAAACATATTGTGCATTGATCTCATATGGTATTGATCAGTGTTACATTGGAAATAAGAGGTATCATAAGAATCTTATTTCTCCGAGAATTCAGTCTAAACATTTTTCTCATTTTCCCTGATACTTGTTTTTTTGGGTTGGAGTGTTTTGGGCTTTTTTTATAGTGCTAAACTGATCACTAAAAGCTAAGGATTTATTACATGTTCCTAGGATCATCGATAAAAGTTTGGAGAAGTTATGGGAAGTTGTATAAAAAGTGTTTAAAAGATTATTGGATAATTTGGAATGAAGCTACACATTCAGCTATATTTAAGCCAGAGCAGTTACCATAGTGACATTAGAGCCGTGCTAAATGTAGTACATGCTGTAATCTGCTAAAATGTGTTTAAACGTGAAGTTGTTCCGTACTTAAAACTAATGGTCTAGAGGTGTATCATCCTAAAATGTGACTTTTTGTTTTTAAATTGCTCCCTTTTATTTTATCTGGCAACATGTCAACAGGTTTATACAGTAATTCTCTGTTAGAAGACACATATTCCACTAACATGGTCTGGTAATTAATACTGCTTTTTCACTTAAAGGAATATTTGCTGCAAAATAAGCCAAATATTTTCCTAGTGAAGAGCATAGAAAGACAGCTATATGAGCACTGCAAAAGCTAGAAAGAGAGTGAGAATAAAGAATATAATTTCAGACTGATGATTCTTTGCTGATTCTAGTGTATGGTGCAATAGGTCTGGATTACCGTCTCCAGACATATCAACAAGGTTAGAAGCAGTTCCAGCATGGTTACAGTAAAAACTGGACTTTGTTTTAAGTAAAGCAATGGAAATGCTAGAACAAGTAGAATCTAAATGCTGAGGAAAAATAATCTGATATATCTATTTTATATGCCTTACACTTATTATATAAAAGTAATATTAATTATATTATATTACTTATATGCCTCACGTTTCTAAACCTTTACGATGTTCAGTTAATTTCCAGGTTACATAGCTGATTATTGGTTTGTTTTCCAATGCATTGAAAAGGAAGAAGAAATTTGTTTACCTTTTCCTATTCTTAAAAGATTATTTGAAAATCATTCATACAGTCCATCCTAATGGAATTAGTTTAGAAAAGATTCAAGTGACATTACTTCATTATTTATTTTATATCCATGATACAATGAGAGTATCCAAAGCTATTCAAGGTTGGGTTTTTTTCCAAATTAAAGAGCACTTATATAGTCTGGATCTTGAATGGATGTGCTTTGAATCAATATAGGTGTCAACAGGCTTAAAAAGATGAACATCAGTGTTTGCAAAATGAATATGAAGCAGGTAGAACAGGCTTTTTAATCTGTGGAAGAAATAAAAGTATTATTAGACTGTAGATGAAATAAACCTTTTTGAATTTGAATCATTTGCTTAATTTGCTATTACATAAAGGAGTTTTAGATTTAAAACACGTTTATCTTGAGTTGGTAAGCTCTTGCTCGCAATGCCAAGAACAGTACTTCTGGAAGCATAACAGAAAGACTGCGTCTTTGCTATGTCTGGAGTCCATCTCCACCTCCACCAAATGGCTAGATTTTTTGAGTGTGAAGGACTCCTCTGTTGTTAATTATTAGAACTAAAAAAAA
>VYXH01007101.1:81874-97139 GCA_013397275.1 Burhinus bistriatus | reverse complement strand
AAAAAAAAAAAAAAATGCTTTTGCATAATTTCTGAACATTAAATATAACTTTTTAAATAATTCCAAATATGTCTCTTTAGACTTCAGCTTAAGCTATATGGTATTTAAAATTAAATCAAGATTGGATTTAGAGCTAGAATTAAGAAGTACCTTAAAAGCCCAGGCTGAATTAACATGGTTTTGAAGTAAAATTAGGAATATATCACGTGGGCAAAGCATCCTTTTGAAAATCTCTTAATGAGTCTTCCCCAAGACTACTCCTTGACATTGAGGTGGTGTGGGTTTTTGTTGTTGTTGTTGTTGTTGTTTTGGTTTGGTTTTTCTGTTTGTTTTGTGTTTGTTTGTTTTTTGGTTTTGTTTGGTTGTTTGTTTTTTAATTTGGACTGAATATTTTATTATTTGCAGGTTAGATAAACTGGGCAATCCACATGGGCATAGGCCCGACTCAGACTTTTTCATGTAAATGTGGCTTTGCCATAATTTTTGCAAGATTAAAACCTTATTTAACAAAAAAAATTATCTTAGACTATTACAGTGTGTGTGAAAGGTGATTATGATGCCAAGAATAATTCTGCAATTATTATTTTTTAACTTGGAATTTTAATATTGAAGATATTTTGTTCTAAAATCTATTTTTTCCTATTTTACCATACAATACTAATGTTATCTTACTCTGCTTCCATTCAAACCTAAAATTATTATCCTTCTAATTTTTGTCAGTATTTGCCAGTACAAGAGAATGAACTACACTTCATACTTTTTAGTCCAAATTAATTTCCTAATACTATTTAAAAATACCTTTAAGATTATTCTGACTTCCTTATAAATCTCCTCATTATCCTATTGAAAGGCCATAAAAATGTATGTGGATATGAGAGTGATTTGGAAGCAGCAAAAATGAATTCCTATAACGTTGGCATACAATTTGACATAAGTACCTCGAGTCATCTGAAACTCACTTCTTATTTCTGTGTTAATGAATAACTCTTATAACAGCTAGGTCATAATACTAATTTGTGTTTCTTCAATAAATACAGCAGTCTAAGCACTTAAATATCATTCAAAACAGTATTTCGATCTGCATGTTTCCTGTCCTATTTATAGAGATCTGTCTTAATCTTACCACCCTCATTATGAGAGTTCTATAGCAAAGTAATGCATGAGATTATGGAGTGGTCTAAGTCACCTTTTTGATAGGCACCTATGGCAGTAGATCCATACATATGAGCTGAATATTTCTCTCAGAATTACCTAATTATACAGCTAAAGAGCACCATCTGTTGGTGTACTGTGAAAAGACGTATTGCTTGTGGATGCACTTTCAATAAGGTAGCTGCTATACAACAAAAAGGGCTCATGACATACCTTTGGCAACATGAGGTTCTATTTTCTTTTCCTTCTGTATCAGAGAGAAAGGATGTGCTGTGGCCATGCAATGAGAGGAAAGCAGTTAGATTCTAGCTTTTTCATTTGAGAACACTATTAAAAAATTTAGTAATTTATTTGTAGTTACTTATTTTAGCCTCTTTAGAGACCTGCTGACAGTCATCCTTTTTTGTCACCTGTGAAACTCTGCAATGCTGTATGTTTGGTTTGGAGACGCTCAGAAAGGGTTCTCTTGCTGTCTACTAGTTTTTGGAAGCTCTTACCTTTCTCTAGGTTTTAACTAGATTTCCACTTTTACCTGTTTTAGTTAGAAAACTGGGTCCAATAGGTATAAGCTTCCATACTTCATAACCCGTACGTCAGACCTGTAATGAACCATGTTTCATTTTTTTTCAGGAAAAGTAGTTGCATACTTACCCTCAAATTTTTTCTATTGACTTCTATGTTGCGAAGTTTCCAGTCACTGTATAAAAATCCCATAGTCTATCATATTTTAAAATTAGCATTAATGCTGTTTAGCACTTCAACACTATCTTATCAAATATACATAGCAACACCAAAACTTTTAAAATTGACTTACAATAGAACATCATACAGTTCCAAACCCCCAAGATACATTGGAAGGACAAAGATAATTTTAAGGTGAGTGAGAAAGGTAGAATGTATGTCTGTATGAAGAGCTTTGTAAGACTGAAAAATACAGTGATCATGACAGAATATTTGGTATTTTCAATTAATAATATGTTTATTTACCTAATTAGAATTAAAGTTTTGTTCATTAAATATGTTTTTGCTAACTGATTTGTTCCATACCACATTTGTTCAGACTCTACAGCACACATCAGCATTAGGCATTCACATATTGCAAACAGAGTAAATGATAGAAGAATCCCTAAAATAAGTAACAGGGCAAATCCCATGTCACTGTTAAAGGCTTAGTGGAATACATCTTTTCCCCAGCTTTGGAATCCCGTCCAGTTGCTGCCTTTGCTGCTGGTTCTTGTTTCTCCTGGTTTCTCCTAGCCATTTTCTTTTGGCAACACCCACGCTCCCACTGCTCTTTCCCTTCCCCTCCCACCAACATTGCCAGTTTCTGCATCCTCCCTTGGCATTTGCAATCATTTCCACTGAAAATCTGGTTAAACTTGTCCCAAACAAGCACTGACACTTTATAGTTGATCTTCTTGTCCTTTTCCCTTTGTTTCTAGTAGATTAAAGTTTGAAAACCGTATCCCCAGCCTAAAAAAACAGTCAAGCATGTGATACAGTCAAAATGGTGTGTAAAAAGTTTGCAAATACAGCATTGAACTTGAGTGCCTGTGGAGTTCTGTAATCTTGGACTGAATGTGTCGCTGGTCTCAGAGTTGTTTAAAACATAGTCTCAGAAAGGATTATCCCACTCACAGATTAGGGAATTTGGACAGAAAATAAGCAGTGTTTTGCATAGGATGTAGCTATGTATATGAAACATGTCATAGAGACAACTGATATACTCTAGTTCTTAAAGTATTGCTTTCCAGAGTCTTTTAAAATTCCCTGAGTGGGAAATAGCATGTTTTAATTCACTGTCTATATCCAGTTCTTTGGCATAGCAGTTGCTATACCCAAACATATGCAGATAAACAGCTTCTTCACTCTTACAGTTTTCCCATAATAAGGATTAATAAGCTGATCTCATCAGTGATGTATCTTGTACTTTGCTATATTTATCAAAATCATCATGTTCCAAAATGGATTTTCTGCAGGCATGCAAATGCCTGCTTGAAAAAATGAATTAACCACAGTTGTAAGTAAATTCTTAGCAGACTTGGGAAAATACAATGAACACTGCTCGGTATCTTTGGAGTCCGTAGAAAGAAAAAAACAAGGTAGGTGAGAGAGGTAGTGAACAGTCCCTCCCCCTGACATTTCTATAGGAGGAAAGATGAAACCTGATGAAACTACTGATATGAAAGCAAAGCTGCAAATAAACTGTTATTTTAAGACAGGGTTACATTTCTTTTCCCCATCATGGACATTGTCTTCCTTTTCCTTTCAGCATCATTTTTCATTTTTTGTTGTTTTTTTTGTTTGGCTTTGGGTTTGGGGTTTTTTTTCTTGTTTTGTTTTGTTTTTTAATTGTTTTGATACAAGAGATTGTGTGTGAATTTTTTTGTTTCATTATTTAAGTGTATATTAAATAATATAGTGTATATTATATAAGCAGATGTACTCTGCTAGTACATGAGGCACCTTCAGATACTAATTGCTAAAATGACCACAATAAAGAAAAGGACAAAGAGTACAAGTAGTGGTTTCAAAAATAAGCTGAAATGTAACACCTGAATTTGTGTGTGATCTCTGAGTTGCTGGCATTGCACTGGAAGAAAGGGGATGATGGAGGGGTTGGGGAGCTAGGAGACAAGAATGAACGTAACACGAGAAGAATTTTGTTTGGGTAGGCTGGGGGATAGTATGACAGATTTTAAAGAGTTGGTAAGGTTTTGGAAACAGCTTTAGGCTGGTTTGGAGGGGCTGGGAAATTTGAACTTCAGAGTAGCAATGGAGGAATTTGGTGCTCTAGGTCAGAAGAGCCTTTGCAGAGTGGTATCTCAAATGTGCCTGGGGAGTGTACTCGAGTCAGACCTTCCACTGGCACAGAGTGAACAAAAACATCCTAAGCCCACAGGAATACTACCCTCGCTAGTGTTACTGCTTTGATCCGGCAGGCATATCCCCTCTCCTTTCCTCTTCCCTCTAAACAGGACTGATTTGGTACATTTACCTTTGCTATGTAGGACAGCAGCAAAGCCTGGTCTGCCCTCTTCTTTCCTGGTAAAGACATGGTAGCTGTATCAGTGTCCTGTGGTCTTTACCCAGGTACTGGCCCATATAATGATAGTGAGTGCTGAAATATGTATGTAATTCTTCTGAGAACTTCAGGTAGAAATGTAACAAAACACTTTCCCATTCTTCTATTTGGACGACAGCTTTCCTTTGGATTATATGTTAATCTTGTGTTCAGAGATGGAGGAGATAGGAATAATCTGTTTAAAAAAAAAAAACAACCAGTTGTTACAGTCCTGATGCAAAGGCAAATCTAAGGCTCAGTTAATAAATATGCTTAGTTTATGGTGATATCTTACATAGAAATCTTGCAGAAGTTTTTAGGCTTGTATTTAAAGAAAGCATATCTGAAATGCATTGCTTATCTTTTGTAGTATCTTCACGCTAAATAATATATATATTAGTAACTGTATGCACAAAAGCATGTGGAAGCTTTTGCAAAGATTTTGACATGTAGTACTTCATACTAGTAGTAGTCACTAAACTAATATAATCTCTTGTCTGTGTTAGCTGTAAAGACACAAAGACCACTTAGCTGTTAACACCAGCATGTGAACGGTGTATGAAGTGAGAAGTACAGAAGCAGTAAATTGATGCTTAATTCACAGAACACTATTGTTTTCTTTGCACCTATTAATTTACAGCCTACTGTGCTGAAGCGGTATAAAGGCTTAATTCATACCACATCACAAACTGACAGGAACATACAAGTGAGAGAACTCACTTAAGGAAGCACAGTGACTTACAGTATAATTTTCCACCACATTTAAAATAGCATGAAAAGCATTATATTTTAAAAATTAAGTGTGTGAACAAGGCTTAAATACATTAAGAGAGAGCTTGGATTGCTTAAAATACCAGTAGCATTACTATCTTTCTAAACAGACTATCTAACCCTTCTATTATGTCTTCTGCATTGTTCTAGAATATCTATACTGTTAGCCTTTTTTTCTCACAAAATCCTTGACATTAGATTCAGAAAAATCTATTCTAATGATGAAACAGCCAATGCCAGTGTATTCAGGTAATGTTAGAAACATTTCTTAGAGATATTTATGAATCACTGTGTTTCTTGCTTATACACAGTACCTATCCATTGCAGTCAGCCTGAAGTGTAGCTTCCTAGTAAGACAAAACCTACAGGTATTTTGACTTTTGGAACTTTAGATTGAAGTCCCGCTCCCTCCCCTCCAACACCTTTTACCGTCTAGCCCTACCAGTGATTCTAGATTTGCATGCAATATTCACAGTAGTTCTGAAAAAATGCATCTACTCCCTGATTTTTCCACCAAAACAAAAAAGTAAAAAAAAAATATCTGGAATTCAAACTGGAGTTGACTAATGTATATATCTGTGGAGGTCTGTGTTACCGTGTGAGAAAAAAAAAGATTAATGAAGAAAATCTTGTTGAGATTGTGTGTGTGCATACAAATATGAAGAGAAGTTACAAAATTGAAGAAGTAATACGATTCAGTTAATCTGGGCAAATCACAATTTACAGACATCAGTTTTGGGAATATTAGATCAGTCTGGAAAACAGAAAGGCAATTATTCCCTGGAGTTTAAGCCAAGTTCTAGTTTTGTCGTTGGTACCTAGTTTAGGAATAATATCAGGAAGAAAACCAATCATGGTGTATCAAAGCTACACTGGCATGAGTAGTGACCTCTTTTCCCCTTAGGATCAGTGAGGATGAAGGATGGTAATGTACCAAACTGATCTTTTCTAATGTACTGTGGTTTTCTATGTTAACTTTAAAATATATTAGAATTGTAATACTAGCTATTGTCATTTTCTTAAAGATACAGTAGGATTTTTTAATACATCTTGATTTTTTTAAACAAATGTTTTCAAATATCTGAGTATATGAAAAAATGTTTGGTAGGAATTAGCATGGTTGAATGCATTCATACTTTCCAGCAAGTTAAACATCAAATAAAATGATCTCAGCAATTAATCAGTATTTTTTAAAAGTTGGATAGAATTTTAGGACATAAGAATCAAGTACGAATATAGGCCTATTTTATTTTTTTCCTGGATATACTGAAAGCTACTAAAACATGGCACCTAACAACTAAAACATTTGTTAGTAGGGTTTTTTTTCCAATGAGATGTACAGAAGTGGACATACTGCCCCAGAAAACTCTTCTTGAATCTCCACTGCAAGCTTTTTTGGCCAACTACCCATTAGTTTTTTGCATGGTTCTGCTGCTAAGACCAGTGCTGTAATCTACAGTAGTGCAGAGTAAACCAGTCAATGAGCTGTTCTTACAGTTAATAAATACCTTGGCCCCTGGTATCTCTGTTTAGTTAGCAGACAGAATGCATCGATTGCTTCTTTGACTCTAAAAGAATGTTAAATTGAATTTAAATAACATGTTTATTGATGGCTACTCTTTTTTTTTTAATGTCTGCACAGTACACTAGCGATTGGACTTAATGGTTTTCTGCAGAGGTCTGCACTTAGAAAATACTGTGCTGTTTTGTATCTCTGATGTTTTAAAGCAATAGTTACAGCACAGAAAGTTTAGATATGATGTGTAGCAGTGACCAACATATTGTTTCTGGTTTTCCCATCTCCCAGTTAGGCAAGGGAGAGGACAACCAGCAGGGAAGGGAATTTGCTGTGGAAAAAAGAAAACACAAGGATTTTGCTGGTTAGGCAATATAGCCAAGCTTGTAGCAGCACCACAGTGATGAATATGAATTTCAATCATAAACCATCTAAAATAAAATTAAAAATGGAAGTATTAGTGACTAGTTTTTATCTATTGGATGCTTTGTAGCTGGTGAGTATATTAACTAAAAAACTATTCTGTATGCTAATAAGATTGGGAAATAATTGCATCCACTTTTAGTGAAACATATAGAAGGGGCAGAAAAGAGATGCAAGTTTTCCAGGCCAGAAGGTGAGAACTTATATTAGGACAATTGTTATTTCTTTAGAATGATGTGACACAAGTATTAAAATCTGTTGATTAGAAACAATACAGTAAAAAATGATGTGAATATCTGACTAACACAACATCATTCTGTAATTTTAAATTTACACAAAATCCCATGTAGCAATACGTGATCACCTGCATTTGGAGGAGACCAAGCATATGGTTTTATTTTGTATTCAGAGCTTTTGGAAATTATAGATAAGGTATTGAAAGAAAAGCTCAATTCCAGATATTATTCTGTATCAAAACAAAATCCACACTTTTCTTAGAATGTATTCATTTTTGCACACCTATTTTGAAATTAGAACAGCAGGACCAAATTCCCAAAAAACATACAGGAAGTAGCATGTAAATGAATTTAAATTACTTCAAATTAGGTTTATGAAGTGTGTATTTAGTTAGGTTGTCACAATAATCTATAGTTGTCTTTTTTAGCTGACTGAAGTGAAGGCAGTTTAGTTTACAATACATACTGAAACAGAAATAGGATATATTTTAGCAAAGCATATATGCAGATTTACTAGAGTGTTATTTGTCATATTTCTGTGTACATAAAAATACCATTAATATTACAAAGTTGAGCACTCAAGAATAAAGAATGCCAGCTTTAGTTTGACCCACTTGTATATAAAAGTTGACATAGCTTTTTAATTATGCCATCAAATGCTCTTATTTCTCACTGTGCTCTGAGACTGAATTACTGTTGTGCATTTATAGAGACTCTAGTCAGTAGGACTGCTGCTACATATGTTGAAATGAGAAGTTGTGTGCATTATCCATGATATTAAAGGAAAAGAAAGGAATAATTAAAACAGAGCACCTCTGTAAAAATTGGGTCTTATACATGCTTTATTCACAGGGTTGCTATGTCGTGGTAACAAGTATCTTCAGACAAGGTTTGTGCAAGTTCTCGTTAATATTGTGGTCCTTATTTCCTGTATAGCTGGGTTCAGTTCCTTTAGGTCTTCTTTCAACTGCAACTATAGCCCGTGGGAGCTTGAACTGAGCAAACGGAGAACCAGGTACTCAAGACTGACTTCTTTTCCTCTTGGGACTGAGTATTGTATCAAATTAACATTGTTTTGGTGCTGTTTCTAATACTCAGATTTTAGTCCTTATTGGGGAAAAAAAAAAATCTTTAAAATATCAATGCCAGATACTATGTTCCATGTCAGGAAAATAAATATTTTAAAGTTTTATATTTATCTTTCCTGTGCTGTAAGAAAAAATAGTAGTAGTCGTCTAACAGTAAAAATCTTCCAACATTGTGCGAATATAAACAAAAAGACTATTTGAGGTTCAGCAGTATTGTAAGGGAGCATATTTAAAGATAGAGAAAATCTTTTACTTTTTCTTTCTTCATTATTTATGAACCCTTTTTAATTAGTTTCAGTCTTGTTTAACCAGATGAATTAATTTTTTATTTTTTTTTTTAAGGCAGTGAATTAATTTGAACACTTTTTATTTAAAAACCTACCCCTTTGCAATTTGAATATTCTTCTACTAGTTGTACCATAGGAATTGCTCAAGACTCGTCCTCCTGTAAATCATGTAATGTTAGCAATTCCTACAGGAGACTGAGGGCTGCATCTCAGTTTCACAGACTGAAAACAGTTCATGGATATACCATTTAAGAACATAAACATCCCTATTCACTCATCTTCACTCTCTGGGGGAAAAAAAAAATACTTGTTTTATCTACCTTGAAAAAATGGCAAAGTATAGTGTTCCACTTTGGTAAATAAAATAAAATATATAACTGACAGCATTTTTCCTGTGGAAGCTTCTAAAAATTTAAATATATTTTTAGAAAAAAAGGTGAAGGCATTAAAAATCCCCATTAGCCAGCCTATATCTTAGAATTATTTAAAAGATGCTAATATGTCCTTTTGATATTATCTCCTGGAAGATGTTAGGACAAGTGTTACCTACTACAGTGATGTCATTCCCAATATTCCTATTTATTGCTCTTTTATTCAGCCATAATGGATACTGTCCTGGTTTGAGGTAAAACAGAACCAATTATCTTTTCAGTAATTTTAATTTCAGTTAAGTTTCTTCTAACTAACTGCACTCTCTGAATTTTAAGACTTAAAAAGGTCTTATAAAAATATACTGGAAAGAAAAAGGAAGCAAGAGTAAAGAACTTCTTCTGCAGCCCATGTATGAAGTAGATAGAAGAGACTGACTTCCAAATAAGGGCTTTATGGATTCTAACATTCATATGCAGTGAATTTCATTTCAATCCAATTATGTCTTCATATCATGAATTAGCTTAATGATAGACTGACACATTGAAAACTAAGGCCACAAATTCAACTGGTATGAAAAATACTTGTCCTCATGACCTCAGAACTAATAGCAGAGAAGGAGGATACTTGAGTGATTCACGTGAATCCTTATGACATGGTACTCGGTACAGTATTGCAATGAACAGACCTTTGTTAAGCAGATTAAAGAGCATAAAACAGCATTCAAACAAAACTAGAACACTGGAGCCAGACTATTCACAGGTTTAAAAAGATGTTTGAAAACAAGCTGGATAATTAAAAAAGAATGAAAAGATGATCCAAGAATGGATGCTTCTCTCATGAGAAAGTAGATTCAGAGGTAAAGGTTTAGAGCGTATAAATACATCCACCCAGAGAAAATACTGGATCATACCTAGCTAAACTAACAAAGGAAGGTCTGATTAAGACAAAGAACCAGAATCTGTTACCACAGTTGAAAGAAGGAATGGCTTTATTTAGTGTTTTAGCAAATTTCAAAGTTGACATTGAATTCTTCATCTCCTCATTTCTTCAAATTGAAATTGGATGTCTGTCTTTGATTTGTGCTGTAAACAGGTATAAATTATTATGCACAGCCCAGGGTTAACAACAGGATTTCTAGTTTTAGGATATGGGACCAAGATCTAAAGACTGACTATATGAGAAGACTTCATTCTACCAGTTCTTTTTCTATCTTAATTTTTGTGGAAAAAAACCTTTGAAGTAGGAAATCTTGTATTTAGCACTGAAGGTGTGGGATTCCAGAATTGGCACTATTTATTCGGAGAGTTTCTAAAGCAGGATTCAACTCTTCTGCAGAGGGCAACTATCAAGAGAACTCTTGGTTTCTTAGAAACTGATGTACAGGTTTTCACAATAAATATTTAGAATTCACACACTGCCCCCTGAGTAGCAATATGGTAATAGAAAACATGGGTAGTGTGTTTGCTTCAGCTGCTGTGTTTGAAAACAATCCACTGCAATCCCATTGGGCTAGATGAAGCTCTTAAAAATGTTAATTTTTCTGTGTACCGTAAGTAGCAGTAAAGCCTTGCAAATCTACATAGACTTGAGAGCTGAATTAATAAGTTCTATTTATATTTGGGATTTATCCACATCTTAAATGATTGTGTACTGGGAGAATCTCAAGTAATTGTCAAATTTTAGACACTAATCACTGGGTTTACAACAAAAGAGGATCTATCCTTTCAAAAAAATTTAGGGATTGCAATATGTTTCTCAGAAGACTGAAAAGAAAGATTACTTGTTTGATATGAACATGTTTTAAGGAGTTTGCACCTCCTGTTTGTTCCAAATTTGGATATTGTTTCAGAAACTTTTACTTCTCAGGAATGATAATAACAGCTTTCTGTTTGTTAAATGTAAAGTAGATAGAACAGGAGCATTTTTCTGTTATTTAGAAGTCTTTATACAGCTGATTTGCACTTTTTGTCTTGAGCTTTTCTTAATAAGAACCTGGTATATGAAGCATAACATCCATTGATACAAACATGGACAAGTTTTCTCCTCTCATTATTCTAGAATTATGACTGATTTTACTAACAAACAAAATCACCTGTATTCTTTATGCATCTCTGATGCAGAACTGATGTACACTTTTGTTAAGATACCATGATCTGATAAATTCAGGCAACAGATGATATGAAATTCATAATTAGAAACAAGACATTTCCATTCTAATAATCAACTGTGACCTGTGTAAAATAAACTGTAAAAATTCTCCATCTGAAGGAGATCATATTTTTCAGAAAAAAAGTTACATCTATCCCTGATTTAGTGTTCTCCAGTCCTTCAGAGTCTTTTTTAATCTGTTCCAATGGTTAATTATCCTTATTGTTAATATCAAGTATCTTATTTCCAAGCTTGCATATGGGTACCTTCAGGTACCAGCCCTAATGTGCTGCTCTGTCTACAGGACTAAAGAGCTGTTACCAGACTCCAATTCCCAATAAGTGCTTACAAACTGTTACCAAGTAATCCCTCGACTTCCTCTTTGGTAATATAAACCAATCAAAATTTTTGGTATCTGATTTTTTAATTACTCTTAATTTTTTTTTCCAAATCCTCCGCAAATTGCATTATCTTCTTGGCTACAAACTAAAATTGTGAAATAGGAAATAGCATTACAGTAGTAGATGTTTGCTTGTTATTTCCTTACCACTGTAACACAAGCTTGTGTTAAGCAGGTTATCTATTGGTCCCCATGTCACTTGGTGCAGTGTTTGGTTATGTTTGTTTGTTTTGTTTGGATGGAAACCAATTAATGTAAAATAGAGAAGGAGCACAGAAACAACATGAGTTTGTATTTTCTATGAGTTTATGCAGTTACAACTGGCTAATCTTCCCTCCTGCCAACCCAGAGCACTGAGTGCCACAATATCTCTCGTGATTAGACTTTGTCAGGAATTGTAACAAAAACAGTAGAGGAGCTGTGTCCAATGAATCCTATGAAAAATAGTCCCCTTCGAGAGAGGTAGCAGAGGCCGCCAGTCAACGGAATCAAAGGAACCCTCTACCTTGGGATACACTTTTGTAAACCACCCTTTTCGAAAGGAATCAAGAGCAAATGCCTCTTTTTACCTTTCTGGGATGGATTTTTTACGTTTTTGTTCTGGGAGGCTTATTCCTTGTACCTTAACAATTACAAAGTAAGTCCATAGAGTCATAGAATTATAGAATAGTTTAGGTTGGAAGGGACCTTTAAAGGTCATGTGATCCAAACCCCCTGAAATGAGCAGGGACACCTTCAACTAGATCAGGTTGCTCAGACCCCCCTCCAACCTAACCTTGAATGTTTCCAGGGATGGGAAATGTCCCTGGAAACGTAGATGCCCATCTACCACCTCTCTGGACGACCCGTTCCAGTGGATACGGTTGGCCTTCTGGGCAATCCAACTGTTCTTCAGGGAGTTTAAAGAGCCCGGGAGGACTAAGAAATGAAGGTAAATAGATCAAGAGCAGAACCTGCAGAATCCACGCAGAAAACCCAAGAACGTTTTCCAGAATGTGCTTTTGTAGCAAACAGAGGAGTAGGAAAGTATATGATGGCATGGAGTTTCTTGGCCTCAGTGTTAAACAGAGGCAGTCTGTCCTCAATGATCTTTCCCTGAGACATTAGAGATTAGTGGGAATTTGTCTAATTTTGTGGCTGAGAGGCCGGTCGAGGGCAGTTTTGGGGAACACAAATGAAGAACAGCATCATACCACTCAGCGCATGTGGTCTAAAATTTGTTTACTGACCAGGTTGGGTACATATCTCTCTATCTACACACATATACACACACAAACACACATATATATACACAGATGAGTGGATAGTGATTTCTGTTTTATGACACACATACACACACACGGACAAAGCCTTCCCACTCTCACAGTAGCTAGTTGGCAGATCAGGTCTGCTGGATCCAGGAGAACAGGACCCTCACACCATCTGGTTGCCGTGTCAGGTCTGCTGGTGGCTTGGCTTCTCTTGTGTTGCGCCTTGTGCTCCATTTTCTACACCTTGTATTTATTGTCTGTGTATATTCCCCCTGAGGGTAATTTTTTAAATGTTTTATAGCTTTCTATATTAAATCACTTGCATAAGCTGCCGATGGCCTCAGCCCCAGAACAATCTCTGAACAAACAAAACTGACTGACCTTCTACATATGGCTTGAATTTAGACGGCAACGTTAATTTCTCACAACACTTTCTGGATCCATAGGAGCATGTTTTGCTTTGGAAACACTCAGTTGTTGAAGTGCAGCAATAACATAGTAATTCCTTGACTATAACAAGTGGTTGATGGTCTTGCGCGTAACAGGGAGTTGTTTCTTCACTGTGATAAATTGCTGCACAGAGACAGTCATATTCAAAGCAATTAGGTTTCATTCTGGCTTCGGAACCGGTACAGATAGGTACTGCTTATCTGCAAAGAGCATGGGTATTCCTTTACACTGAAGATACTGAAAGGTGCCAGCAACTGTATTTGCATTCATATGCAATTTAGTTTAAAAATGCTTAACCTGACAAAAACATTCATGTAAAATATGCAGTATTGTGCGTTGTGCATATACTGGATTTTGTTACCTGCAGCTGGGAAATTCTTTTTAATTTTTTAATGGCTGGTTTTGGTGCCTAATGTTGTGAAAGCTGGGTCCTTTTGTATTTACTAGAGATGGTCAACATGGATATACCTAGCTTATGTTGTAAAGAAGAATAAACTTTGAAAATACAGTGTGACTACTATTTTTTTTTTTATTTTAGCAATACAGTAGCAATCTCTCTTCTTTAAAAAAAGAAACTCCAATCTGATGTAGCTTCATACAAAAAATGAAGTCAATAGATTTACCAGTTGGTGGGCTATGCTTCAGTGATGTTTGTAGGAGGTACTAAGCCTGATTTATTGGACAAGCTGTACAAGATCCAAAAACTTTGGAAGGTGTGGAGAAAGTAAATCTTGAAAAATAAGGTATGAAAAATTAATGAACAAATAATCATTTTTATTCTCAACGTGTTACTAGAAATAGAGTACATCTGTCCCACCCAGCAGCTGCATCATGTAGAAACTCTTGAGAGTGCTTGTGGAGGTGATGGGAATGTAAATCACAAGTTGAACAGTAAAAAAATAGTCAGAAATATAATCAGTAAGTATGTAAAATACATCAAAATAAAAGAATGTGGGAGCTTTTTATTCCATTACTGAAAAAATCATAGAACCTGAAAATTTGAACATTTTTTAAAATTATGTGTCTCAATTTTTAGTGTATTACTATGATAAAAGATCAATACAGAAGAACACATATTGTTTTCAGAGCCAACACAAAAATGCAAGTATCTTACTTATCTTAGAGGTATTTCTAGTAAAACTAGAGAGAAATTAAATGTTTCTTTGCTCAATGGATTTGAAGATAATTCTTAGTAAATCAAATACACCATCTGTATTTATTTATTTATTTTTAGTATTCCTAATTATTATTTTCTTGATTATCTAGTCACACTTAACAGAATTACTGCCGTGCTGAAAACATCCCATTTCAACTTTAATTCAGAACTAAATGTTCCCATTCACTGCTACAAGCTAGTATTTATTTTCTTGAAACTATTCCCTTAGCAGTACTCTTTCAAATGACTTTTTTCATATAACAGAGATGCCCATTCAGTTTCTAATCACTGTATCTAATAATTGGCTTTAGCGCCAGTACAATAAAATAGTCCTTGCTGTGCTTATTTTATTTAAACTGTTGATGACTTTATTTACAAAGAATACTTTGTAGATCTTACCAAATTGCTCGTTCTTTTTTTTTTTTTAATTACATTTAATTAGGATATGCTTCTGCATGAACATTCTTTTTATCAGCTAAAACATGGAACTTCACTAGTTTTGTATTCAATTGTTACATGTTACATGAAAGAATTCTATAAAACTGTGTTCTATCATTTATAACACTTCAACTGCAGACACATTTCATTTCAGTGTTCATTTTTATAAAGTTGATTACTTATTTAGTTTATACCTTGAAGTAAGTATCAAGTGAGCCCTGTTTGCTGACTAATAAGCTTCAACCATGAGTCAAAGGACTTTAAAGCATTTTAAAGAGTTCAGTACCTATAAATCACAAGAGATCGGCATTCTTTGGTCATCATTATGTTTTTATTTTTTGCAGGTCAATACAATTTACAGGAAAGATACCCAACTGGTACAATCATATCTCATTTTTCCACAGTATAACATCTTTATGTGTAGTAGTTCACAATATGATGGCAGCATGCTTTACCTGAGCGCTGACCTCCCATTCTCACGTCGCTGCTTTTTACTAATTTTGGTAATTTTTTT
>VYXH01007101.1:16920-68778 GCA_013397275.1 Burhinus bistriatus | reverse complement strand
AAAAAAAAAAAAAAGTTGTAGAGAAACTAGAAAAGCTGGAGATCTACCATGCAAATTGGGAAGGAGAATTTAGCATTTTAATTATCTCAGAGTTCGAAAGTTGAATTTAAAATAAAAGGCTTCAGACTGTTTTGTTTGTTGTTTTTAATAACAGCAAAATATGTAAGAACTACAATCCACATTATAATATTTATTAAATGAAGCAATTAATTTAATTTCTCATTAGGTTTAAGGAATGCTCTGTGTACTTATGATTTATAAAAATTCTGTCTAATCTATTTTATCTATGAGCACAATTAATTTTCTTAAGTAAGTATTTAGCTTTGGCTCATCGTATTTAAAAAGAATTACTGGCCTTTCACTCAACTTTTCAGTTTGATACCCGTTCTGTTGAGCAACATACAGACAGATTTTTCATGAAATATATTTATCTAAAAAATTATGAGCCTTTCAAATTCGTGAATATATTCAGAACAGCTTATTTTCAGCTTCCCTACTGTAATTGAAACTTGACATATTTTTACCATTTTTTTAATATTATCAAGAAGTGAGCTAACAGACTTCTCTTTGGGATATTTTTCTTTATTTGTGTAGGGTTTTTTGGGGGGGTATTGTTTGTTTTGTGGGTTTTTTGTTAGAGTGTAATCATACAATCAAAATTCATACACAACCTTATGTTATACTGAGCCTCTCTGACATCTATTGGAGGTCAATGACTGTTTAAATTGTTCATGTGTGTGTGTGCTTAACATTGCCTATGAAACTTGGCTGCAAAAGTTGTTTGTTAGGTAAGACAGCTTAGAAAATGAACAGAGTAACAAAAAAAAAGCGAAAAAAATTTACAGAAATTAAGACATTTTCACTGCTCATTATTTCTAGAAACAGAATTTTAGAATTGATTAATGAAATAACTGACATAAAATGTTTAAAAAAATCAAAATACCATCAGAGAAATAACATTTAATTAAAATCTCTCAGTGAACTATTTATTATAACAGGAGAAAATCATGCAGAAGAATGGCAGCAACCCTTCTGAATTTGTTTTATTTTGAAATGAATAGTTCATCAAGGTAATTCTTATCAAATAAGCAGCTTCTGAATATTTCATTTTTAGAAAAGCTTAACCTTTGTCTGTATTATAACACTTGCTAAATCCAGCTACCTGTTTGGGATTATTTTATTTTCCTTTCTTTTTCCCTGCCAAAGAGTACAAGTTAATTTCTGACTTTCTTGCGTTAGGACACAAGACTTATACACAACTACAGGACAATATACATTGTTCATTTTTAGTTTTATTGTTGTTAATTTTTAGTTTTATTTTTATCTCAGATGCAGGTAATTTGGTGTTTATTTTTGTGTATTGCTAAAATACGCACTCATCAAAATTGCTATTATTTTCTTTGTCTTTATTCATTGTTATGCTAGTTCCTCACTGAATCCAGTATTTTTCCATTTACTAAGACATAAAAAATATTTTCATTAAAAGAAAACTAAGTGGGTGGAAGGGGAACACCAATTTGGCAGCACTTGACAGCAAGTGGCAGTGATTCAACTACAGTAGTTACCAGTGAATTGATGTGTGATTTTCTAATAAAGACAAGTGAAGACATCAGGATGATAAATTCTTTATCCCCTAATTAAAAATACCAGCAGTATGGTTCTAATGAATGCAAAAGTGTTGCTGTTAATTTTGTATTTGTCAGTATGTCCACAGATTTTTAAATTATATTAGTAGAACAAGAAAATGCAGAAACCCAGAGATTTTTAGATGTATTCAACTTCATTCTTTAAGGCCCATAATCTGAAAAAATATATATGAGTAATATTCCTACCAGTAAGTCTGGAGTAAAATTTTTTTCTCCAATAGGACTGGAGAATGCAAGACTAGAGGAAACAGAAATTATCTGTGAGCTAGATACCACACATTGACACAGACTGGACTTTGAATACGCATGTAAGCAGTGAAGTCTGAACTAAAACTAAGTTAATAATAGCTGGTGTAGAAAACATGAGGAAATGAAACAGGAAGGAAAACACAAGCAGCACCTGTATGTTTACCTGATTATTAATTTCATAGAGCACAGGTTGTTACTGCAGGAGCAGAATTTGAATGACTTGGAAAAAATTAAGATTGATGTTTTCACATAAATCTTTGTAGCTTTTAGGACTGGTTTCTCCTTTTGGGAGTTATGTGAAACCAAGCACTAAAATGTGTTCTTATTCATTTCGGAGAGACCACTGTCTTAATTATTTTCATCCATAGGTTTTAATTTGTGGAATTAACTAAAGAAGAGTTGAAATCTTCAGTCTTACATTTCTTTTCTGACTTTCACCAGCCTGATATTTAGGTACTTATTTGTATCTCTGGAAAGAAGTGTGAAACATGTATGTACACGTGCTTGAGAACTATACAAAAGGTTTGTTTCCCTTTTTTGTCCCCTTGACCACACAGTATTTCTTATTGTATTAGAATTGCAGAGGCAATAAGATATCCACTGAAACAAGCTCTACAAGGATAGCATATATTAAAACTTCACGTTTATTAATTAAAGTAACACAATCATATATTTTAAAAAAGAGTTTTCAAGATGCAGTGAATGATTTCGTGAAAAAGCTTCTAGCATGAAGTTTCTGTCAGTGCATCAAATACTCTGTAAATCCTGTCTTGCATCAGAACTAATTGCTTTGCTTTAGATCTAATTGGGATGGGAATTATTTTCATTGCATTACATCATTAAAAAACAATAATATATGGCATCTTACTTGGTATCAGTGTGTTTTCAAAACTGGAACTCCTAAAAATATTAGTATGCTTGAAAGTAACCTACATAGTGTTTAATTAACATATCTGCTGCAGCATATAAGCAGATTAAAGTTATTGTATTTACTCTTTTATACTTCTCCTGTGGCTCTCATCCATTAGCCTTTCTTGTTTCCAGGCAACCCTGGTTCATCTTGTCCCAAATGAGATGTTGGTACATGTCCTTTTCCAGTCTCTTGCTTCTCAAGAGTATTCACATTCTTATGACACCTTCTTACCTCATTTTTGTTTTCAAGTTTAACATTATCTTGGTGTTAATGGGGATGATGGGCAAATGAGAAACTAAAATAATGTCTTTCATCTGTAATTAACACTGTATTCTACTAGTCATACTTTATTAATAATGTTTTGCTACAGCACTGATTTCAAAAGCAGAGTCCTAGAATGGATGGATCGAGTTTTGTAAAGTGGAATCCCTTCCTCCTCCTCTGTGTAGGTGATCTTTCTTGTTCAGGCTGTTCTGTAGAGCTGCAGATGCTAATGGTGTAGCAGTGAACAACTTACTATTTTTTCAAGACAACTGCAAGCTTCTGGCTACCTCAGCGTCTATGGCACTACTCAACATCTCATAACTTACTCATGAGACATCTCACTACTTGACACATGAAATGGTCCTCAACATATATGGCACTACTGAACTCACACAAAAGAATTGTCGTCTTTCAACTGTGGAAATAGTGTTAGGGAAAATAACTTTTTTTTAATTTAATCAGATAGGTTATTCTGTCCAGAACACAATAATTTACAGTTTCCTCTGTAAATTTTATAGCTAGTTCTGACTTCAGTAATTAGCACACTAGAATTTGGCATAATCTCTACACGCTTGTCTGTTGTGTTGCATTTTTCAGAACCTAGGACACTGATAGAGTTTTCAAAAATTTTCAAAAGTAAGTGAAACTAAGTAAACAAATGTTTTCAAAAGAAAATAGATATTCAACCTATTAGCTGGTATGAGTATTAAATACCAAACTGTTTAAGACACAGAGTGGTGTTGATCCTTTATTCTGTTCTTCAAGGAAAAAACGAATAAAAAAGTGTACCTTAGATGTTATCATGACCTATAAAACTAGCTTACATATTTGCACAGAAGCAGTGGAGTAATGCAAGCATCGAAGTATATATTATTTCCAATTTTTTACATCTTTTCTGTTTTGAGAACATACAATAAATGTCAGAGTAAAACCAGCTACATACTGTAACTTCATTGCTCAGTCTATTTGTTGCTTCCTTAATTTACAAAATGTTAGACTGTTTTCAGTGATAGTTGATATTGTATCTAGACTCAAACTAGACAGACTAATAATGAAGCTGCAATGAGCAGAACTGTAACTGTGTGAACGAGTTGATTTAATAAGGTTAACATCTGTCACTTTCAGCAAGTTTAGCATTAAGACCCTACACATCAAGATCCTGTTGCCAGGCTCAAGATAAGTTGCTAGTGAGAAATACCAGCAGGAAATGTCAATGTCTTTGGCATCTGTTTCGAGTAAAAAAAAAAATCCCAAATGGTGTTATTTGTCTTTACTGGTGACATAATGGATATTACAGGAAGGCGTAGTATTTCTAAGGTTCTTCAGTGATCAGTGGAACTGGAGAACTTCCAGCATCTCAAGTTCAGCCAAGCTGGCTTGCAGGTCCTTTAGCAGAGCGTGTACAATACCAGAATACTATTGTTTCCTTAAGGCCTCTGTGTAGCCACAAAAAAATATGTCTTTTAAAAACTAGTATTTTAATTTTCCTTTCCTGTTTTCTCTACCTATTTTCATATTTTGTTATGCACAAAAACAGGAGTAGCGATGATCTGTTGCCTTGATCACTCCTGGCTTTACTCAATTTCTCCCTTGAAATAATAAAGGTAGAAGACTGGAAGGGAGTCACGCAAAGTAGGATCTATAACTAGCATTTTTTCTGTACTTTACTGTCTATTTTGTATATTTTTTGGTCAGATCATGGTAATGCTTTCCTTTGTGTCCTCACTCACAAAATCCGAGTGACTGTAACTTGAAGATGAAGTTTCTGTATAAAAGGTATAGCAAAGTGTCTTCAGACACTGCTTTTATTTTAATCATATTCACAATTTAATGAAAGTTTTAGCAAAGAGATATTACGTTTCCTAACTACAGGAACCCTCTAACAATTGCATCATTCACTCTATTAAAAGTCTAATGATTTAACTGAGATTTCAACATAACTTACACAATTTACTTCTTATCCTGCCCAACCATGGATGCCGTGGCTCAGTTTCTTTATCTTCATTTTGAAGGATGGTTTTCCTCATTTTTACCAAATCCATCCTTGATATTGGGTAAAGAGAGGTCTCCAGATTGAGGCTTAGCTCTAATTGTTGCAATGTCTCATGTCTTCTTTTTGGCCATCTTTTTTAGGTCTAATTGTTTATATATTCAGTGATCCACGAGTGTGAGTTGGCTGGGCTGAAAGGATAATGACATGATGATCTAATGAGAAGCTCTTTCCTATTGCTAAGCAATATGATAGGAATTTTCCTTGCTAAATATAATCTATGGGTGTAATTGGGGAGAGATTCATAGATGAGGCAGTTCAATAATCTGCATCTTCCTAGATGTTCTTGCAACCCACAGATACTCTTTGTAAGTCCTGTAACTGTGCTGACTGACTTTTCACACCTGGCATTGGTGTGAAGGACTACACAGAGCAAAAAAGGAAAAGACAATCACACCCACAGGAATCTTCAGCGCAAAGTGATGAATTTACAGCGTAGGTTAATTTCCCAAATGAATGACTTCAGTATTTATTTTTATGGATGCATTTTAATATCAAAGAAAATATTTACCTTCTAAAAGCTTAAATAGTCCAACTCTGGAAACCTTCTCCCTCCCTCCTGCGAACTCAGTGGCATATAAAACTAACAGAAATATCTTTCCTCCACAAAAAGCTGTTTTATTTCGGTCTATAAGCTATTAATTTAGGAACTATTCAGAGAACACATGCAAACGAAATCTTGTGAGTTAAATAAAAAAAAGGGAAAAAAAAATTAAAATGTCCTTGATTTAAGGACTAAGTCTCCTGGGCACAAAAGCAAATTTTATCTCATTGTCACAGAAATTTATACATAAACATCCTGTGTGATTCTTAGGACACAAAACCTTTTTCAGTATATCCTGTTATAACATCTGGGTACTTATTAGGCATTATAAATATAGTAAGTCTTAAAGTTGGAATAAATATTATCTATCAGGCTCTAAACTATGTATACCTTGTGGTATTATTAACATTAAATTATAATTTTATTTTAGTGAAATGCATGCCATATGCCTTTGGAGGTTTCTGGTAAGTTTTTGTGTAGCTTGTGGATACTGCATAAATTGTATTTATTCTTAAAAATCCATTTTTCTTTTCTTCTATATTCTATCCAATATATTAATCCCTCACATTAGATGTACTTTCTTTAGTTGAACTTAGTTAGGTTTGAAGTTCCTTATTACAGGATTATTATTTTATAAACTGTGTATTGGAATGGTATCTTGACTGACCAGACTCACTTGCTTCTCCATAATACATGAAATATTCTTAATTGGTCTTTTCAAAGGCTTTTTATAGAGATATGGCATGGCTTATCTGATATACTCAAAGTAGATTGTTTTCCTGCACTTTTTACATCATTTTCTATACGCCACAGGAGAGCATAGATGTGTGAATCAGTCTAAAAATATACAACTCTGTTCAGAGTTTTATGAGCTAGCATTGGGATTCATTTTCAAATTGAGATATTTCTGAGTTGGTTGGTTGATTTTTGTCCTCATTCTTCTAGGTTTTTCCCAGCTTCTTTTCTCAGTAATGATTTAAAACCAAAACAATCCTTTGTATTTCACATACTAAGAAAATATTTCTTAAAGAAACCTGCATCTTGGAAGAGCAAACAGCCTGTTTTCTAGCCAAAGCCACTGAACACTCTTTGTTTGTGCTGAGGTCCGATTTACTGAAACTTTAGTGCCTTAGTGTTTCGCATATTGTCTCATAACAACTTCAAGGTAAAACCAGGTGAGATTTTGTTACTTGGAGATGTTATGAAAATAGAACAGTAATTAACCTGTAGCATTTAAAAGTTACACATTACCATCTAACTCTTTAATAATATAATACAATCTTAAACGTATTGTTACTTGTTTGGGTTTTTTGCCAGTTAAAATTGAAATTGGAATTGAATAAGAATGGAGGAGAAATCGTTATTGCAATATGCCACTATAGCAACTATATGATTTTTTTTATCAACTATATGACTTTTTTTTTTTCCATTTCTGGTGAACATTTTACATTATATGACCTGTGAAATGCATTGCAAGAATTCATTGCAGGACAAATGATGTATAAGTTGCAAACACAGACAGAGAGAGAGACCAGCACAGCTGTCATAACATTACTTGTTATGATCAAAGGAGAAATGACTAGAATTAGACTTATTTGGTGCCTTAGACTACTATAATTTTTGTGTATAGTGTAGCCTTTCATTAAATACAAAGAAGTTACCTTGGTTTTAGGAAGCCCCTGACCTTCAAATTACTGCCTATATGACATCTGCTTTTTACAACTGACAGACAGAGTACTTACCTAGCTGAACTGCTCATCTTAATGCTGATAGTGAAGTAACGGAACTGCTCAAGTGTAACCACTTTCTGTGGTGGTGCCAATATTTAAAATTTAAAATGAAGTGATAATATTTAATTAAAATAAATGCAAACAGAAGACTTTACAAGTTTCTAAATTTCAGAATGGAGGTTAAACGATGTTACATAGTGCTTTATCGATACTTTTCATATCAATCCTTACACAAAGTACGGCTTTCAAAGGATATTTCATTATAGTTAAACTGGTGCCTTAATTAGGTGATTAAACATCCTGAAAACTAATCTATGCTCAACATGGTTGAAGCTGAGTTAGAACAAAGGTAGATTATAATAGATAAATAACAGGAGGGGTTAATGCAGAGGTGAAAGATGATTAAAAATAAATGAATAAAATTCCAGTGGGTGGTAAGGAAATAAATCGTTGGGATTAACTGTGGAAATTAATTTGAACCAATGGAACATGCATCAGTGGAAAAATGCACCAAAAAGCCACAGCAGAACATATATAAAAGGAATGGAATTATATATAATTTGGGGTTAGAATATGGGAATAGGAAAAAAAAGTCTTCAGTGGGTGAAGCAATCAGTCTTTCACATTGACTGACAGCAGCTGACCATGTAAATTGCCTCCTACCTACTTAGATTTAAATGAAGACTGTAAATGTTATATTGCTTTTTGTTAATAGCTTATAATGATTTAATTTTTGCTGATAATGGTGACCATTAAAAATATACAGTCTGGGGGTGTTCCATATATTAAACGAAATATAGGGAAAGCTAGGGTAGTGCTTGGTGCAATGGTACTAGAATAAGTTAGGCAAATTTATTTGAACTCTGATATTCCTACTTACCTTCTGTCTTTCAACAGAAGGTAGAAACATCCGCTTCTCTGCTTCTTACTGCTTCCCTATATGGCTTAGGTCAATGGAATGTAGGAATAAATACATAAATAAGTAAAAAACAAAGTCCTTAATGCAGCCTGTTAGCTGCAGCTAAGGATGTCTTCACCAACCAGACACATTCACTCAATGTTGAGCTGGCAATGTAAGATCAGACACTTTGATTCTTTAACATATGGGACATGCTAGAATACAAAAAAGGTAGAAAAGGATGAGGCATAGCTAAAGACATGCCATTGACAGAGATCAGTAGTATCAGCCTTTGAGAATCTATTTTACATCAGGGTTTGTTGCCATCCACAGAGCTGTTGTAATTTCCAAGGGGTCTGTAAGGTGAGTTTGGCACTTTGGCACCTGACTAGAAGGGCAGATAGTGAATTCATCCACTGTATGAAGTTTTTTACTAGTGACACATGTTGAATCTAGCTATAGAATCTAGATTTTTAGGAAAAAAGAGTATTTGAGACCGTATTGATTAAATGGGAAATTTTTGCAGACTTTTCCTATGGAAATGTTTTTCTTAAATTATCATAGTTTGTGGATGCACAAAAACGTACTCATTTTATTTTCATATACCTCCAATCACTACATTTTCCTATGGGTATTAGTGTTCTATGACTATAACCAGACTGACATTGATATCCATGGAGAAAATTGTCAAATATAGATGGACAGATAGATAGATTCTATACTATGTCAGTCTGTGATATAAAAAATAATGTTCTTGGGTTTTTTTATGTATTGCCTAGCAAAAATGACCGATGAAAGAGAAAATTTATTATGTGCTGCATAAACAGAATCATCACCTTTAATACTTTTTCTGCCTAACATCAAATAATATTAATGGCTCCTTAGCACGTACCTTCAGGATGAAATCTTTTACCTTCTTTAATCATTCAGATGACAAAAAGGTGAATTAAGTGCTATTAACACACAGCTAACGTTAAGTGCTAAACTTAAAATTTTTAGGTCATTGGAAATACAGGGCTTTTTTCTCTTAAAAGTGTTTGTACTCATAAGCTCCTAAACAATTCATAACCCTAATATAATCCAAGTTTTCAAAAAATCTGCAGCTTACACTCACTGTAAACATTAGCCCATTGTTTGCATCCTTTATAAGTTACCTTTTATTGTATATTATTTCCTGTAGACATCTGTCCTATGAAATGGCAACTTTGCAGTGAAAAAAGTAATTTAAATTATTCTTGGTTTTAAATAGTTGAAATACTTTTTGTTTTACATTTTTTCTATAGACAAAAGAGGTTCCGTTTACATTGGTGAAAATTTATAGGATTTTACAGAGGGTTTTCTTATTATGTATTCAAAATATTGCTTCTTCTAATATGTTACAGATTTACTTGCTCAGAAACAGGAATCAACACGTGCAAAATATTCATGCAGCATGCTGTCATCCTGCACTGAGTAATGTAGAGCTCTTGTGGAAATTAATGGGACTTCTCTATATACACAGATATAAATGTTGGGCATTTGTGTAGGAATTTTGCCATGCAAGTTCAGAAATTTTACCTTTACATCTCGTCACATGAATTAGGAATACATACCTGTGTTCAGGGAAGTCTGTAGTAAGTGTGATACAGCAATATGAAATGAATACATTTCTTAGGTTTTTCATCTATTTTCCTTCTCTTTTATTTTATGATATACCTGCATAGTCAAGATATCTTATGTCATTAGAAGAGCTGTTTCCAACAACTCTTTTGAAGTCATACTTAATCTATAGATAATCTGGACATAAACTAAAAAATAAATGTAATAGAAGAATATGTGAAATATAAAAGAAAAGCGAATGACAAAGCATGAAAACTGACCTTAAACATGTTAATCAGCTGCTTTTGAACTTCTTTCCAGATTTAATTGAGTATAACATAGTTCCATTAGAAGTAAGTATTCTGTATGATGTGCAAGAAATCAGCCTTGCCAACCTCATTAAAACTAATAGAAGTTGGGTAGTTACTGCTATCTTTGGCTACTTTTATCCCTGACAAAGCTTCACTATAATCACTACAGCTTATTCTGAGGGGAAAAAAAAAATCAAATAAGCCTATTTTGCTACTTTATAAATGCGTTTGGGTTTGATTTTGTTTTTAACTGGAATGATTATGCAGATAGTAATACATAAGATAAAAGAGCTAGATTTCTGATAGATTTTTACATGATAAAATTTTGTTTGCATACCTACAGGAAATATTGACTAACACTCAACATTGCTATTGAAAATTATGATTTTTTTTTTTCTAGGGCCTTGCTTCTTTATTCAAAAAAACCAAACAACCTTTCAGAAACTACAGTTACTACTAAAATTTTTAAAACAAATTAGATTAGATTGTTTCCCTATATTTGTCTCACAGTCTAAATTATTAAAGGTATTTTCTATGTATTTAATATACCTGGAACCACGCTCGGCTCCAGTGACATGCTCAAATGAAAGCTACATGTGTGAAGACATTTAGATTAAATTAAATTTTTAAGATATCCTTTCATACCATGTACTTAGCTGACTGCATTCATAATAGTGTACTCTGGGGGTATATAATGTACTAATAGAACATTACCTGATTTGGTTTTATATTCCTAATGGTTTAGGGAAAAAAAACCAAAATGTCCATGTATATATTAAAACTGAAACAGAGGATCTGACAAATAGCTTAATTAGCAATATTGAGCTGTTTTCCTACTAACCATAATAGCACCATATTAAAATAATTTGTCTTTCTCCATATTAAAACCAGAACACTAATATATTTGGAATAATTCCTACAAAACTTAGTTGCAGTCTAACACAATAATACAAAAAAACCTGCTATGTTTGGATGACTCAAGTATAGAACAAGCCACAGCTTATTCAGATCTTACTACTACTTTGTTAATTTTGTCCTGGACAGAGTTTTGTGGCCATTTATGAAGTTCCTGCTGGAGTAAAATCAGAATCATAGTGGGGGTAGAAGTTGTCTGGCTTCTAGAGAATAAGGAGATACTTCAAAGGTTCCAGAAATTAATAGAATCATAGAATTATAGGATGGTTTATGTTGGAAGGGACCTTAAAGATCATCTAGTTCCAACCCCCTTGCCATGGGCAAGGACACCTCCCACTAGACCAGATTGCTCAAAGCCTCACCCAACTTGGCCTTGAACACTTCCAGGGTTGGGGCCTCCACAGCTTCCCTGGGCAACTTGTTCCAGTGCCTCACCACCCTCAGAGTGAAAAATTTCTTTCTAATACCTATTCTACCTTCTTCCATCTTGAACCTATTACCCCTCGTCCTATCACCACATGCCCTTTTAAAAAGTCCTTCTCCAACTTTCTTGTAGGCCCCCTTCAGATACTGGAAGGCTGCTATAAGGTCTCCCTGGAGGCTTTCTTCTCCAGGCTGAACAACCCCAACTCTCTCAGCCTGTCATCATAGCAGAGGTGCTCTAATCCTTTGATCATCTTCGTGGCCCTCCTCTGGACCCGCTCCAACAGGTCCATGTCCTCCTTATGTTGGGGGCTCAAGGACTGGACACGGCNCAAATCCATGTCTCTCCTGTTTAGAGACCAGGATGTCATGCGGACAGTCCAGGTAGATGACATCTGTTGCTCTCCCCTTATCCACCAACGCTGTAACCTCATTGTAGAAGGCCACCAAATTTGTCAGGCACAATTTGCCCTTAGTAAAGCCATGTTGGCTGCCACCAATCACCTCCTCATTTCCCATGTGCCTTAACAGAGTTTCCAGGAGGATCTGCTCCATGATCTTGCCAGGCACAGAGGTGAGACTGACTGGCTTGTAGTTCCCCAAGTCTTCTTTTTTACCCTTTTGAAAATGGGGGTTATGTTTCCCCTTTTCCAGCCAGCGGGAACTTCACCAGACTGCCACGACTTCTCAAATATGATGGACAGTGGCTTAGCAACTTCATCCGCCAGTTCTCTCAGGACCCGTGGATGAATCTCATCAGCTCCCATGGACTTGTGCACCTTCAGGTTCCTCAGCTGGTCTCAGACCTGGTCTTTTGCTACAGTGGGCAGTTCCTCATTCTCCTAGTCCCTGCCTTTACCTTCTGCAACTTGGGCAGTGTGGGTAGAGCCTTTACCAGTGAAGACTGAGGCAAAAAACTTGTTGAGTGCCTCTGCTTCTCCATGTCCTGGGTGACCAGGACATGGAAAACCTTTTAATAACTTAAAGGAATATGATAGAAAAGCTTGGCAGAAAGCCAAGTCTTATGTAATGGTGTTAAAATTTACAACTATATCTATATATAAAAACGTGAGGACAAACATATATAGAAGAAGAGTGATTAAAATATCAGGAGCTAGGGATAGCGATGAACAAATATCTGAAGAGAAAAGTTTCATGCTAGATATGTAGATTTTACATATTTAGATATAGATGCATTCAACATACAGGAAGCATTCAGTTTAGCAATAGCAGGAGAGTGAATACTGAGGCAGTTCAGAACATCTTTACTTTTTCCTTCATACATGTTATTCTTTTTCACCATCCGCATTTGGGAAGCTGTATAAATACCAACTACACTAATACCTCTTTCATATATTTAGTGAGAGCAAACATAAATCAGAATACATAAATAGCATATTCAGCTAGTGTTAACATTATATGTTATCATTAATATACATCTTTCTCTATGAAATCTTTGTCAAGATGTAAATTTATATTTATGTAAACTTTTTTTTTTAGCAGAGTGGTAACTTGCTAATTAATTATGCTATTTCTTTACCATATAATGTGGGTGATTTGGTGTTTTGGTATCTGTGCAAATCTTTCCTGTTTCCCTTGTACTCTGTTTCTTTGGTGTTGTGTATTTCAGGGAATTTAGATTTTAATAATAGAGTCTCAGGATTGCATGCTTTTCACTGTATTTGATCTCTGTCGTTTTGTCTTTCATTTGAGTGAGGAAACATTTGTAGATTTGATGAAACAGATATCCAGTTTTGGTGATACACATGGGCTACTTTCAGGAATATGATGCATTTAAACCTTTGAAAGATTAAACTTCTGTGATGTCTTTAAGGCTTCTGGCATGGTATCATCTCATGGTTCCTCTCCTTTTTTACCATCTTTCATGGTATTCTTTCCATCACTGCTGATCAGAGTAGTTGTATGGATATGTGACCCAATATTTGATTGACATCAAATACATTATAAGCATATTTATAACACATATGAGAGAAATGCTCAGCTAAAGGATTGTCTTATATTTCCCTGTGGTTTTTGCTGCTTTCTTTGCTGGAATCTTAATGATACCAGTTTCCAATGCAGCTTTACCTTTTGACTGGCACTGACGTACTGATTTTGCTACTGGTGGGCTATGTAATAAATGTGTGAAAAACACTGTTTAATTGAGAGATATTATATTGTCTTACATTTGTGATTTTGGCTTATATATATATAATTACTAGCTTATAATCAGTTAAATATTTTTTGTACACCTGTTTCATTTTCACCCAACAGAGACTCAGTAACTCCCAAATAATGACATACTAAAACAGAACTGAAAAGTGTCCCTGAGATTCAACATTTTCTTATCATGCAGCTTGGGGACTTTACTGAGCAATGCTGGGAGTGAACAGATTTCACAGGCTGCAAGACAGAAGGAGGAAGGAAAGGAGAGAAGAAAAAAGCTTGCTCTGCTTTAGGAAGAGGCATGACAAAAAATATCTGTAGAATTTAGATGAGAGTGATAGAAAAACAATGTGTGGAACGAATTTAGTGTAAACTGTGACATCAGTTAATATTTTTAGAGGGAACTGAATATCAAATGCCAAATGAAACTGGACCTATTTGTATGAGGCATTTAGTATGTGAGAACTGCAGCCTAAATCCTATCTGTAAGTGATTACATTTGATAAATCAAACTTGAGAAAAATGATTTTGTGGTAAACTAAATAGGAAATATGTAGGCACTTAGTAGAACCAGAAAGATTCAGACATATAATTAAAGCTGTTTTTTATTTTTGGTGGCAATATGGAGGTCTTTTTTTAACTGGGAGTTTTACTCTTCCTCCCAATGGCAGGCACTGTGAAACTGAAACAAGCTAGATGCAACCTGTCCTCATCCCATACAACTAAACAGCCTATCTCAGAAACTGGGTCTTACAGAATAGTGATAAAATTATTACAGCATATTTCCATACAGCCATAATGCTGCTATGAGGATGGATGATTTCGTTTTCTTGACAAAATTGCACAGATGAGTATGGTCACAGATTGAAGCTACAAGGGTTTCAGAGGGGCTGAAATCCTTCATGGCTTTCTCCAGGGTGATCCTACGGTTGTAGGTGACTGTTTGCTTAAATCACAACGAACTCAGTGTTGTTCTAGAACAACAATGTTGTTTGATTTGTGATGGAAAAAAGTTGTGGGGTTTTTTTTGTTTTGTTTTTACTTTGATATCTGTTAGCTCTGTATTTTCATTGTTTTTTTTCTCTGTTTGGTCTTTATTTGTTCACACACTTCATAGCTGCTCACCAATTTTCTAGTATTTTAGGTCATGCATGTGCCACAGAGAACATGCGGTTTTCCAGACAGATCTTTCTGTACCATAATGACTATAACAAGTCATAGTGAGGTGACAGAAGTGTTACAGTTGGTCTGGTTTCCTATATGAAGCCTGCGTTGGGCACTTCATTTATTTCAGATATGGCCGTATTTTTGTGAGGCAAGTAGAACTGCCTCTAATGATTTTCAATATTAATTAAAGGTTCTTTTTTTGAAGAGATTCAGTTCCCTTCAGCCTCTGATCAGAAGCTAATGTGCAAGTGGGCCAGAACATGTTTTTGTAACTCTATCACTATATTCTGTTTTTCTATTAATTTGAAAGTCTTGCTTTTTCCTGTAGTTGTCATAGTCCTGAAGCAGTCCTGAAGGGTGCTTCTGTTTTGTTTTTTTTTTTATCTCTTTTTTTTCCTCTTTCAATATAAATAATATTCGTTAGCTAAGCATGTACTTCTTTGTGTCCATCTGGTCGCAGAAAGCAGCCTGATATACAGCCTTTCTTACTGTCTTCTCTGTACTTTTAGATTCCCTGTTTCATAAAGAATGGATTTCCTTTACACCATATTCAGTGTTTAGGAGTAGAAAGAAAGAGTCAAAATTCTCCAATATCCAGGCATTATATCTTCCTTCACATAAGTTGATAACTCATCAAACAAGTTTTGAAAATAGAATTTGCTCATGATTGTGTACCAGAACTATTATAGTACTGAATATTGGGAAGATATTTAGCTTTTTAGCTGGCGTATGGATTGTAAAATAAGGGATTGATTTTCTTCTATCTTTGCACATTTAAACCTTAAATATATCCAGAATTCAAATGGCTAGTAATAAAGACTGTATATGTTATGTGTGTTTAAAATGCTTTATGTATCTGTTTATAAAATTATAAATTCTAGACAAATTTAATTTTCTCTGGTAAAAATATGTAACATATATCTACATTTCTGTTTATATAAACAAATAATTATTATGCTTTTCGTATCATCAGGCAAAGTTGACAGGGAGTAGTAACAGGAAAGTTATCAAGTCTTTGTTTAAGTTTAGAAAATGTATACCCTTGTTTGTGAGAGTTATGTGCACACACTGACCGACAGATTGCATCCTTATTTCCCATTAATTCACATTAATTCCAGCTCTCACTGAGTTGGAGGGAAGTACAGATCCCTCAAGCACTTTGTCTCCCAGGAGGTGTACTGATTCCTGCAGCTGGTCAGCTCTGGAAGTCTGGAGAGGCAGAAGGTACGCTGGGTCTCCAAGGGAGTCATTCTGTCTCTCAAAGAATTTGCAAGTGGACTCACAACATAGAAAAAAGCATTACAGCCAAGTCTGGATTCAGTTATCACAAGCTTCCTGTGCAGCCTTGGGCAAGTCATTCAGTCTCTGTCTTCTTCAGTACGTGATCTGTAATATACAGAGTGACTGAGCCTTTCTCACATATTGTTGGTTGTTACCGAAATGCTTTGATATACTCAGCATATGTGAGTCTGATGTTTATTATGGTGAATTTTCCTTTGGAAAGGTAGATAGGTAGGTATGTAATCCTCCCAAAAGTAACCTTTAAAATAATATATCATAATTCTTCACTAACAAGATACTGATCACAGCCAGAATACTGACTCTCTCGTCCATACTGATATTCTTTAGTATGAGCTTCCTTTTAATACTTCGTGAGAGATTATGAAATGTATTCATTCTTGACAGGTAGGTCATCCTGCCTTCTGACTTCTTCTCCACCTCCAGCCTTTCTTAGGTCCTCACCCTTACTGCTTTTGCCTGTCTTTACTCATTGGTGCCTGCCTGTCATCCCCAGCAATGGCATAAGGTTTGTCAGGATGAGCTTTGGTTTAGTGAACGTAGTGAAGTCCCTTATTTGAGAGCTTTACCCTTACGCCTTAGCAAGTACATCAGGTAGACAGAAATTTTCACTTTTTAATATCAGTCATTCCATTTGCTAACTGCAGTGCCCCTCCCTCAAAACAGATAACAGTAATATTATAGAATTGTATGTCACTGATGTTCCACAGTGGGTTTACCACTGTGAGATTGGAATGGAGGTATGCCTTTGAATGAGATTTGAGGAAGGAGATACAAATACCTGTTTGTGTTCTGGAAAGCAAGATACCGTAAACTGATAGTGTGCTGACAGAGTGAACTTTTAGGTATGGCTGATGATTTTAGATTTTTGTTCCATAGATCTGATAGAAAATTTAGCTGATCAACCCTAATTGTAAGTTAATGAAGTTTTAGACTAGAACTAAGCGTATTTAAGCTCAAGTGTAAAGGATGCTTTTTAAATAAAAATACCAAGTCAATTAAGAAGCTTTTACAGATATTAAACCTGAACAGTTCTGACAAATGCAGTAACAAAGAGAATAACTGCTTGAATAGCCTTGTAAAGTGGAAAGTAGAAAACTTTTTTTTTTTTCCTAATACATATTTGTTAAGTGTTATCAATTTCATGGAAGACTGTCTTACATAAGCTTTGGTCAAAAACACAATCCACAACAATATGATACTTCGCTTTTTAACCAGTGCATTGAAGAGTGGCTGGGAATAGCATAGAGAATTTATAATTTTTTTTTTCAAATTGTAAAATAATTAGATATTTGTAATTTGAAGGAAATATATCTATGGGGCATGAAAGATGCATAATTTAATTTAACAAGCTGTATACTTATATATGTGTGCATGTTTGAACAGGAATCTTGAATAGAAACTAATAGTGATGTCCTGAACAGTTTCTGTGGTATAACATGAAAGGCTGTGGTAAAGCACACTAAAGCAAACATTCTCTTTGCAATTCATGGGGAGACAATAAACATTCCTCTGTCATTTATTCTTAAAAAATTTGCTTTGTGGATATGTGATTCTTCACTTACTGAATAAATTTGACAGGTACAGTAAGAAATTCTCATACTCCAGGTAGAATGAAGTTATTGAAAAAGTCTATAAATGGAGGCATCTATTAGTGAACATTCCTATGAATTGAAGTCATGCCAATATAGCAAAATATTTAAATACTTTAAAGGATAAATTTCCAATTTTGGTTAACGTGTTGTTATTGCTTCCTCAGACTTTCACTAACCTTAAAGCAAATATCTCCATGAGAATAATGTGGTCAAAGAGTACTTGTATGGATGTTTCCAGCTTATACGGGCCTTACCTAAAACTGAATTTTCTGAAGCCAATACCTGCCAGCTGTAATTTCAAGTAAATGAAAAACTATTTCCTTCTAATGATAATGCAATGTCACTTAATGATTATTTGTCTGTGGGGCAATTGAAAAACATTCCATGTCTACTAAGCCAATATGTCACTTCTATTCTCAAGGTTCATAGGCGCGTACCAAAGAGGGAAAGTCCTCACTAATCCTACAACCAAAACCCACATCTCGTGCAGTTCAGGTATCATAAACATTTATCATCTGAAGAAGTGATGGCACAGTCTATTTCAGTACCTACAGAACATCTCCCCTTCCAACAAATTATAATACATAAATTTAAAGCTACGTAGCTCTTTGGACTTGATTTGTTTTTTGTTTCCCTACTTCAGTTGTCATTATTTCTCCAAGCAGAACTCTTGCAAAGGCTGTGGTAAAACATGGAAAAAGTTCAGAGAGAGTTTTAAGAATTTTCCCACTTACAGTCACTGACTATTTTTTGGTCATTTATGCATAAAGTCAGCTGAAAAATTAGTTGTTTCAATTCCTGATTTTCACACATTTATGTTAGATACCAGTTTTCTTGCATACAAGGGTGCCAACAGAATGAAAGAACTAGCCAAAAGCAGTAAGGATATCAAAAATATAATGACCTGCAAGGCTGCGGGTTTTCTATTGGCACTTGCTCATCTCTTATCTAAAATCCTCTGGTGATGTTGGACATGTACAGCCTTGTTACAGGCTCATTCCCTTCCTGCAGAGGGTGATGGTAGGTTTTTTTTTTTTTTTTTNGCAGAGGGTTGTTGTTGGTTTTTTTTTTTTTTTTTTTTAACTCCATCCTACATGCTGCCTACTGTCTGAGCCTTTACACTGTAAAGGGGTGTACTGGGTCTGGCTGAGGTGGAGTTAATTTTCTTCATAGCAGCTCATATGGTGCTGTGTTTTAGATTTGCAGCTGAAACAGTTTTGCTAACACAGGTGTTTTAGATCTTGCTGAACAGTGTGCACAGCGTCAAAGGCATCTGTTTCTCTGTCCCTCAGTGAGGGCATACTCAAAAGGTTGAGAGGGAACACAACCAGGCAGATGACCTGAACTAGCCAAAGAGATACTCCATACCATATAACATCATGCTCAGCAATAAAATGCAGCAGAGCAGAGTTTAAGGATGTTAGCCATCTTTTGCTCAGGGACTGGCTGGGCATTGATCTGCCTGTGGGAAGTGGTGAGTGATTGCCTTTACATCACTTTTGTTTGTTTTCTTTCTTTCTTCTGCCACCGTTCCTTCACTTATTAAACAATGTTTATCTTGACCCCCAAGTTTTCTTGCTTTTACTCTTCCTTTCTGCTTCCCCCATCCCCACGGGAGTGGGGGAAGTGAGTGAGCAGCTGTGTCAAGCTTAGCTGCCTGCTGGGGGTTAACCCACTGCAATGGGAAATCCAGATTCTGTTTCTTCATCTGCTGAAGGATGTCAGACCTTAAACTTCTTACTTCCCGGACACTTGATTTTTATGGCCTCTCTGTGGCCATTAGAAGCAGAGACACATACTGCTCCTGCTGAAGCTTTCCCACTGTGCAGTGTTCCAATTTCAGCTGGCAATAAAGGGTGTGAGAAAGAAGAAACACAACTTTAGTTTATATTTTATAACAACAACATTCACATGAGGACCCCGAAACTGAGGTTTCCAATCCTTGCTCATAGGAGTGATTAATTCTATATTAAACCTGCAGTGGATGAATCAAGAAATCCTTGAGATAGGAACTAGAACCTAAACCAGGATACCCTAATTATTAGATTACAGATCTGTGTTCTTCCCAGCACACTCTTAAGTCCTTTACATATCCTTAGTCCTTAGCTCATTTTCCATTAGAGACTGTAGAGTGTTGCAGCTGCTGGTGTTTACTGCAGTCTTATGCTAAATGTAGGTTTGACCAACATGCAATTAATAGAAATGATAAGTGGTGGCAACCCAATCCCTGGTGTGGCATATTCTTAGAATAACTATTAAATCAGACCTGTCAAGGGATTTAAGAGGAAGAATACTTAATTTCTGTTTCCTAATTGGATTTAGCTTTTCAGTTTAAGTCAGTCCTGTGCCTAACCAGAATATAAACTCTAAATATACAAACATTGTGTGTGTGCAGGCATGCATGTATACAAGCCAGACGAGTATAGCACAATGCAGACAGCAGTATCTTACAGAACAAGAACTGTAGAGGTTATTCATTATCAAGATGATGCTAACAAAACTATTAAGCTGGTATGCATTGGAAAATAGAAAACAAACAACAGTCATTAGCTTATAGAAGACTAACTTTCTCCTCTGTGTTGATTTTTGTGCTTAGCCTGAGCTGACATAGGTTCATCTCTGTGACTTTGGGAATAGCTAGGGAAATCACCATTTAGGGGGACCACACAGTGCAAAATGCTTTGTTTCACCATGTTGTAGTGCTGGGCCTCATCCTAGCGTAACCACTTCCTGTGCTTAGTACAAGAGTAAAACAAGACTCATGAAAAGACTGCTGAGATTTATAAAGTTCTGGGGAGGACCTACCTCAGTGATGTCCAAGGTAAAATCCACTTTTTCTTCACCACAACAGTGGTTCCGGTGCTGACTTCTGTAACTCCTGTGCAATAGTCACTTTGTCCTACAGCTTGCCTTGCTAACAAGAAGTTATCAAATCATTGTGGGATTTCCATAAATTTATGAATCAGTCATAGAATAGTCTAGGTTGGAAGGGACCTTCATCAAGTCCAACCATCAACCTAACACTGCCAAAACCGCCACTAAACCATGTCCCTAAGCACCATGTCTACCTGTCTTTTAAACACCTCCAGGGATGGTGACTGCACCACTTCCCTGGGCAGCCTGCTCCAATGTTTGATAACCTTTTCAGTGAAGAAGTTTTTCCTAATATCCAATCTAAACCTCCCTTGGCGCAACTTGAGGCCATTTCCTCCCGTCCTGTTGATTGCTACTTGAGAGAAGAAACCAACCCCCACCTCTCTACAACCTCCTTTCGGGTAGTCGTGGAAAATGATAAAGTCTCTCCTCAGCCTCCTTTTCTCCAGGCTAAATAACCCCAGTTCCCTCAGCCACTCCTCATAAGACTTGTGCTCTAGACCCCTCACCAGCTTCATTGCCCTTCTCTGGACACGCTCCAGAATCTCAATGTCTTTCTTGTAGTGAGGGGCCCAAAACCGAACACAGTATTTGAGGCTGTACAGAAGTACAAGCACTTTCCTAGTCCTGCTGACCACACTATTCCTGATACAGGCTAGGATGCTGTTGGCCGCCTTGGCCCCCTGGCCATCCTTAGAGTCTGTTGTGTACTGAGGTTCTTAGCCTGCAAGAGAATATAGCTATACTGAGCAGAGAGAAAACTTAAAATTAATCATGACTTGAATTTTGCTTCACATAACTATTCTTCAAAATGGTTAAAAACAAAGGTTCTGGAAAGTCTGTTTCAGAAATATTTGTTATGCAAGAATATAACATATATAGAAAATATATTTAGTACCTGAGTGATTAATGTTTCTAAAAGTCCTCATACAATTCCACAAATCTACAAGCTTTTAAAGTTTAATCCCAAACATCTAAAAAAAATTAAATCAAATGGCTCTTTTTATTACAGCTACATATAAGGAATTTCACAGGCACTTTTTCAGTCTTATTTCTTAATTTGAAACATTCCTTTTTAGCCATCATGAACTAACTGTCTGAATAGCACGTACAAAATTTCAAACCCAGATGAACAGACCTGCAGTACAGAATTGAAACACTAACAATCAAATTCTTTAAAATACATGTAAAAAAAAGTGGTGGTGTACGAGAGACTTTTTAAACCCTGCTATTGTTCAAATGTTTTACTGGATTTTAGCACTTGTACAACTACAGTTATAAATTAATTTTAGCCATCATTAATGATAGGGTTGGCCAAACCTGGTAGCTGGATAGGTGCAAGATGGCTGCAGGTTCCAGGTGCAGGCAGCAGTGAGGTACAGTGTTCGCTCCTGTCCGTCACACAGGCAGGGTGTGTACACACAGCTGGCCGCATAGATCAACACAGGCAGAAAACACTCAGCGCAAACCACGCGCACGCCAAACAGAATCCCTCTTTGCCCAGAAATGTAGGAATGGAGTTAATGAGGAGACAGGGCAGACTGTGCTGGTGAGGTGCAGGGCATGGCCAGGCAAGCATAATGACCAAGGACCATTTTATTCCTTTACTCCTCTCTCTCCTCATGCTTGGTCTTCTACAAACTATCTTGATCCTTCCCTTTTCCCACCTTTAATCCTTCTTCAAACTTCACATAATCAGCCTTGCACTGTTCCCTAATGCTTTTCCCTGGCACCCAACAATGAGCCCCATACACATGGACAGAAACTCCCCTCAGTCTGTGTGGCAACTGGAGAGCTGCTCCCACTGACTCCCAGTGTGGGGTGTCCCCTGGCCACCAGGGCAGAGGCTCCCCTGAGACAAACCCATGGGGGCCTGGAGTGGGGGTTGTGTCCCTGACTGGGGTATTAGGACACCTACCTGCCCTGGGATCTTTGGTCCTCACCAGGTCCTTGTTTGTTGTGATTAGCTCTTAATTATATTACCAGCAAATAATAAGAGAAGAAACTTCAGAATAGTTAAATATGATGATGACCTGAAAACAATTCAAATAAGAGTGATAAAGGCACAGATGCCTTTAATTAAGAGTGTTTCAGGTCTGCAACTGGTTTGCTGTTTGCTGCTGACTTACCTAATGGCTAGCTCTTCCTAGTTGGAAATTTAGTTTTTTAATGAGCTTTAGAATACCACCTTACATACCACCTTTAGACACTTTACACTACTTTGAAAAACAAAGCTTGCTTTAAAATCCTATGTGTTGAGAAGTGATTAAAAATAAACCTATATGACTTCATACTTAAGTACTGGATACTGTTGTCTGAACTTTGGGGTGGTATATTTGATGTAGGAAAAACTTCTCCTTATTCTTGCTGTTAGTCAAGCAAGTTATTCATACAGTTGGAAACATCAGACTAAGATCAATGCACTTCTTTTCTCTCAATTACTCTTTCTTGTTAGCAATAGCACCAAACATTTACTTCAGGGACAGCAATAAATATTTATTTTCTTGTAAATAGTGCAAGTCTGACAACAAATCGATGTGGGAATGCAGGAAATAATATAACTAAGCTTGTTACAGTTATTGCTTGTCCTTGAAATATGTAAAAACTCTTCCCCATTCCCTCTTAAGAAATGTTATTTCTTGGTAGGATTTTTCATTACTGTATAAAATGTATAGGTTATTTTGTTTTAAAGAATGTTACTATTTTTAAGCATTTATTATGTGCGTGTGTATGGTTTCCCTTTTAAATCCTACATTTGAAATATAAAGAGAAGATAAAAGTGATAAAAGTAATAAAAGTTCATATGTGATGTTTTTAAAAAGATACGTATAATGTTTGCCTAATGTAATGATACTTTTGAAAACAGGTATTCTAGAGTTGTAAATGCACATACATACTTTTTTGTCATAGCAACTAGACGAGTCATAGAGCTGCATTGACAGGTTTCTGAAGTTAGTTATAAAATGCAACTGTAGGTAGAAGTTTTCTAAATTTATCACTTAGACTCAGCTGGTGCTGCTTTTGTTTTGTGTTGTTGTGAATTCCTTATAAGGAAAAATACAATGAACTTAAGGTTAGGATGGTAGCTGTTCTTTCCTAGGAGAAGCACAGAGCAGGAGTTTTGTAGACCCATGTAGACAAAAGCTTTGTCCTAGAAAACAGTAATCGTGGCATTTTGTCTTCACATTTGTGGATCATTCTACAGGCAATCATTGATATTACGGTCAGAAACATAAATGTTTTTAGGAACTGAGCAGTGCAGGCAGTGAGTAGGATTCTGGACACAAGGCAGAGAGGGGCTTCAGTTGGTGATCAGCTCCTAATTTCCTAGGTGCTTTTCTCTATCTCTCTATGGTCCTGTGTGTAATCTTAGGGTTGTAAGTTTATTTGTAAATCTAGTTGCAGAGGCGTGGTTATTATTGTTTTATTAAGAGATAAATATATCTAGATTAAATAAAATTCTGCAGTTTAAGTTGTTGAATATTGACCTTTAAAGTCATCACTGGCCTACCTGTGTGACTATCTCTCTACGCTCCTGAGACACACTGACATGCTTGAGAGCTAAAGCAGATAGTTAGCTTTTCTTCATGATAAGAAAGAGAAGCAGTGGGAAGGGAGCTATCTGTATTTTTTTTTTAAATTTTTTGACCCATTTCCAGCTGAAGCATTTGAATTTAGTGATAGCAGAGACACCCTTAAAGAAAAAAAAGATAAAGTTGTTTGATAGGATTGTGGGAGAAGGCAGGATATAAAGGGATTGAGAAGAGTAAATGGGGATCTCTGACATACTGAGTTATTTGTGAAACTGGTTCATTTGAGGTATTTTTGTGAGAAGTAAGGACACTTAGGGTGTGATTCATCTGACCAAACGTAGCCAGCTGAAGTGTAGTAAAGGTCTACATCTGGGGTAATCACTTTAGGTTTCCTTTATAGGTAATAAAGAGAGATTGAAAATGCCTAGCTGTGATTCACCTTCCCTAATGTAGATATCAAAATAGGTCACATGAATCATAAACTAAAATATCCTGTTCTCCATCGACTATATTTTGGGATTACTAACTCACATACTTGACACTACTCTTACACTGTGGCCATTCTCAGTTCATTGTGACAGAGACATCTAAAAATATACATTAAGTAGTTATATTTATCTATTAAGAAATAATTTCACTGAAAATAGGGAAGTTGATATGTGAGAATCTCACACAGTCAAAACCCCAAACCCAACTGAGACAAATTTTTCTATGTATGTATTTCTTTCTCTCACTTTTTATGAATTTAGTACTCTGTGTTAGGAAGTGGTTGGTAGATGCCAGCACCATCAGGCTGGAATGGGCACCAACACAGTGAGACCAGAATGCTTGATTTGTCCTTCTGGGGGCTCCCACACGCTGTCTCCTCCCTTTCTCCTCACCTTCCCTCCTCCTGACCACAGAAGTAGATGTCCTTGTGTGACATGCACAGAACAATGGGTTTGGTTTATTGCTGTGGTTCTGGTTGCAGTGGTCAAGCATAAGGCTGTTGGCAGTTAGCCCCCCAGCACCAATTGCACACCCTATTGACCCTTTTCCTGTTTCTTAACCCACCTTTTTCCTTTCTTTATACCTCCCTTTCTCCACCCCAGTCTCCTCTCACGTAAACAACCTGGTAATAAATACTTTTTCCCCACTGGTCCCAGTCATGCTATATCCATGATCATGTTTGATGTTTTGATACTATGATGGAGGTAGTCTTGGCTTTACATGGTACTGCTGATGTGGTTGCCTGTGTACTGCTGGCCTTGGAAGATCACGCTTTCAAAAAGGTCCTCAGTTCTCCCCTTGGGTGCCTGTGAAGTCCAGCTGCTTCACTCATAACTTTCCCTTAACTACCTGTGAAATCCAGCCATCCTTCACAGTCTGAGCCTTAGCTTTGGTCAGCTTCTCAGATTGTTGTCTGTCACATCCACCAATTTTTTTATATCATGTCCTGCAGTTTCTCATGTCCTGTTCAGTTAGCTCAACCTCAAGCTGGAGCCTCATTAGTCATTTACCTACAGTCCTAATATTTTCAAACGGTTGTTACTGAAAATGCACCAGTAAAGGAGAGAGGGGATGATATGCTTTAGGTACAATTTTTTTTCACCTTCCACTGAAACGTCTCTATAATGGATATTGTTGGAATCTGTCTGTTTGAAGCCTCACTTTCTTATAAGGATAAAACATTCTGCTGTACCTACATTTCTGTTGACATTTTCATTTTCAGCTTCTCTAAAATTCTTTTTTTAATTAAAGATCAGTCTAGTGACTTTTTAATTTAATCAACAGGAAAGTTTATAAAGTTTATGGTTTAATGGTGTCCAGTACATCTTAGGTTTTAAAGAAAACCTTTCTTCCCCAAAGCAGGAGGGGAGCATGCACTCCTGCACAGTCTCCAAATTCATATGTAGGCGTGGACAGATTCTCACCCTGTGATGTAAGATCCTGTCTTACCTTTATGACTTCTGGACTTGAAAACATTTTATAAAGCAGTTTTAAGCCCATCTGTACATGAAGCACCAGTAGTGCTGTCAGTATTAATGCTTTGCTGAAAACATTTGATCTCAATCTTTATTCTGAAAATCCGTTGCACTTCAACACTAATTTGAATGTGTTATCAAATAAAATGCATTCCTTTTATAAACTGGGCTAGTAGGTAACACAACAAAATAGTTGCTTCTGCTTTCCTCTTTTTCAAATATATTATATTCAGGCTGGAATGCTATGAGCTTTTAAAATAACAAAGCAGTCTCAAATAAGAATGATTCTGTTAAGTTATGCTTTCTCAAGGGACATTTTTGGTATATTTGCTACACAAGTAGGTGACAGTTTTTTCATGAGTAGGGATTAATACAGGAAAACAGAATTATCAGGAGGAAGGGAAGCCATGTGTTTATTTGGAAGAAGGTTTGAAAAAGTTTGGAGGAGAAAAAATTGAAATACAGGGAGTTGAAAGGCTGAATCGGTCCTTGAAGATAAGAATAAGAAATTTTTCATTAACGTGTTCAATAAATATGCAGAAAATCCATGAATGTTTCTGGTACCTGTAAAAAGAGAATAAGATAGTGATAAGACCAGGTTTTTATAAGATTTAGATTGTTTTCATGTTTACAATCAAATCTAACCTATTCCAATAGTGAAAGAGTGTGTTTGTGTAAAAACCTCATAGTTTTCCCGCAAGGTATTTATGCACCAGAGGGAAAAGCTACTCTGAGAGATTTGTTGAGGGAAATACATATTTCAGCTGTGTTGCCCACTATCTCACTACCTGTCAGAAAGCCCTTATAACTTTTACCTGTCATTAAAAGTATGGGCAGTTCCTCTCCTGGTTCCTGTGGTATCATTTCTTGAGCTGTCCTATCCATCTTCTACAGGGATACACACTTTTGGACACCTTGATGAACTTAGTAACTGAAATAATTCCTTCTGATGTAGCTAGAAGGATCCCTTCTGAACTTCTCAGGTATCACAACACCCTGATGTCACAACACAGGCTTATTGTCCTTGTCACGGAGAAGGAACTGGGCATTCTCTTCATCCTTTACTAAGACATGTAGGACATAGACTGCTTTGCAGACACCTCCACTCAGTCCACTGAGGAAGGAGAAGTGAACCTCCATTGCTGTCAGTTACCCATGCAGGGATTTTAAAAGTGACTTTATCAAAGCTTTGCCTGGCTTTAGAGTAATGTTAGCAGCATTTCCACATAACATTTTTATTAAATAAGAGAACCAAGTGAAAAAATCGTAATTAAAATATAGTATAGATAAATGTTTTCAAGGAAAAGATCCTGTCATCATTTCACTGATATATCCCATATGGAAATTCCTTTAAATATCCTTGCACTATGCTTACAACATAAATAAGGTGGCAAAATTCAACTCCTCATCTTTCATTGTTAAGTGGTATAAAAACGTACATGCTTTTCAACCTGTGAATGTGTTTTTCCATGTGACAGGTATTGGCGATGATTAGACAAAAGCACAAGATTTTTGTTTTTAATATAAAAGCCAGTGATTTTGTGGGCTCTCTGTTCTTTTTTAGTTAACTTCTGTTTTTCAAATCATATGGTATTGCTTTCAAAAATATGAAAAAGCCCTGTTGTACCTGACATTTTTAATTTCTTACTATTTCCATTCTTGTTAGTTATTCCTGAGATTTAACACATTTTTAATGTCTTATAAATTGTCTTTAAGTTGTACTGAAAGCTGGTATGTTTAAATTAGAATGCCAGAAAATATTTGTTAATATACTTCTGGGCTGAATAATCTTCAGCTTGGGTTATCCGTAGATAAAGGAAGTAAAAATAGTCATTGAGGACTTACGGTGTTTGGGGGGGGGGAATTCTTGGTATTTTTGAGAAGAAATTAATTCAGTTATGGACAATGTGCTGCCTTGCTGCCTCTTTTACTCTTTGAGGAATCCCAGAGGACACTGATTCAATTTCAGAAGCCTTTGAGCAGTTGTAATGGACATAAATGGGATATGAAGAGACCTGTGCAATTCTGCAGCTTTCAGCTCTGAAAAGCTGTAAGAACATAAAAATCCCTTATACTGGTTCAGAGCAAGAGTCTTGTTTATCCCACTAGGTATGAACGGATGCCTAGAAAAGGGTAGTAAAAGGCAAAAAGACATGAATTGTGTCCCCTGTAGTCTCCCAGCCCCTGTCTGGTTTTAGCTGAAGAACTTTCTGCAGCTTAATATGGTTTATATTTAGTTTACAGGTAGTTCATAATCTTCAATTTATCCTTTTCAGAAGTGCTTGTGAAGGCTCTGCTTAAACACATGATGATGTTTCATATCCACCACATTCCAGGGGATATGTTTCAGGATGGGGATTCCATAGATCTGCCTCTCATGATTCAAAGTCTTACAATTTGGCATCATTGAATTAAACCTCATATTCTCCTGACTACCATAGTAATAAAAATAATAAAAAAGTGGAAGCATTTGCTATGTATGTTTCTTAAAGGTAGTGATACTAAGACGAATGACGTTTCCCCCATACAATTCATTCAGGTTTTATGCATTGTGTAGAATAATAAAAGAGCACACACAGAGGTAGTCAGTGATCTGAATCCAGATGTTCTTGATTTCCCTCCCCCCTCATTACAATTTCATAATTAATTGCTTAAACAGTTGGAAGAGTACTATGATGATACAGTTTAAGCACTTGCATAGCTTAAACTTTTTTCTAAATTAATTTTATCTAAATGAGAGCATAACTTAGTGAAAAAATCCAGTATTGATTCCACAACTGGAGTGCTGCAATGAATAGATGGAGGCCCGTTAGGAAGGTGAGGCCAGGAATGTGAGGAGGGGGAGTCATCCCTAATGTGAGAAAGCAGCTGGGGATGGATGATGGGCCACATGAGAGCTTATAGGTCGGGACAGTAGGTGACTAGTATAGACAACACTGTTGTGTGTGTCTGCTCCAGACTGCCTCATCAGGAAGAAGTAGATGAGGCCTCCTTCAGATAACTTGAAAAAGCTGTATGTTTGCAGGCCCTGGTCATCATAGGTGACTTTAATCACCCTGATATTTGCGGGAACAGCAAGGCAATAATAGCAGAGATCAAGCAATTCAGCATTCTGTAGTGCTTTGATGACCACTTCCTAATACAAATGCCTGAGGTGCTGATGAACGGAGATGCTCTGCTAAACTTCATGCTTTAGAAAGAACTAGTCAGGGTTGTAAAGGTCAGGGGCTGTCTTGGCTGCAGCAAACACAAGACATTGGAGTTCAGAATACTCAGAGAAGAAAGACAAATAGCAGGATCCCCAATAGGAACTTGGGGAGAGCAGACTTTGGCTTGCTCTGCTTGGGCAAATGCTGTGGAATGTGGTCCTGGAGAGAATAAGGCTCCAGGACAGATGGCTGATTTTCAAACAACACCTCCTCCAGGCTCAACAGTGGTCTACCCTGATAAGCAGGAGATCAAGGAAAGGTGGCAGGAGGCCTGCATGGATGAACAAGGAGCTCTTGACAAAACTCATAAACAGAAAAAGAAAGAATACAAGAGATGGAAATGCAGTCAGGTCACCCAGGAGCACTGTAGAGATGCTATCTGAGCATGCAGGGATGGGCTTTAGCTTTCCAACGCCCACCTAGAGTTGAGTCTGGAGAGGGTAGTAAAAGCAACAAGAAAGGCTTCTAGAGGTACAATGGAAGGAAGACTAGGGAAAAAAATGTGGGCCTGCTGGTGCATGAGGCAATTAACCTGGTGACAGAGTAAATGGAAAGGACTGAGGTATCAAATGCCTTCCTCACCTAGCTAGGTAAAGTTGATGGGAAGAAATCTCGTTTTGATCCTTTAACATGCTTTATTTTTGTGTATTTTTTTTCCAGTAAATTGCTTTTGCTTCTCTTTTACGTTTCTGTTAAATTTTAAATTCAGTACAGTTGGGAAATTGTCTATTAAAGCTGATATTATGCTTTATTGTGTCAGACTGGGTCAATAAAATCTGTTGTGGTTTAACCCTAGCCAGAAGCTAGGACCACACAGCTGCTCGCTCAGTCTCCCAGTTGGGATGGGGGACAGAATCAGAAGAGTAAGTGAGCAAACTCGTGGATTGAGATAAAGACTGTTTAATGAGTAAAACAAAAGTCGCACACACAAGAAAAGCAGAACAAGGAATTCATTCACTACTTCCCATCGGCAGACAGGTGTTCAGCCATCGCCAGGAAAGCAGGGCTCTATCACACATAGTGGTTACTTGGAAAGATGAACACCATAACTCCAAACATCCCCCTTTCCTTCTTCTTCCCTTGGCTTTATATGCTGAGCATTGCATCATACAGCATGGAATATCCCTTTGGTCAGCTGGGGTCAGCTGTCCCAGCTGTGTCTCCTCCCAGTGTTTTCTGTGCTCCCAGCCTACTCACTCGCGGCGCAGTGTGAGAAGCAGAAAAGGCCTTGACTGCCTAGCAACAATCAAAAACATCGCTGTTTTGCCAACACTATTTTTCATCCCAAATCCAAAACATAGCACTACACCAGCTGCTAGTAAGAAAGTCAACTCTATCCCAGATGAAACCATGACATTGTTGCAGGTGTTTTTGTTTAGGATCCCTACAGAGAAAGCAAGTGTAAACAGCCTTGCCTGTGATTTCCTCCTGATTTATCTAGAAAACTGAGCAATTTGTTAATCATGGGATATTATTTAACCAGCAGGGCAAATACTATGTGGGTGTTACATTTTTCTTGAACTGCACATAATTGACATGGGAAAAGCAAAACAAAATGGCATTGGCATTGCTGGACGGAACATTATTGATTAGTGAATGGATGTGCCTTTTTTAAAGAACAAAAAAGATTGAGCTAACTCCGTTATGTGAAAACCCTATTATGTGAAAAGGTTTAACCTATCATTAACACACAAGATTACCTTTATGAACATATTTTTCATTATCACTCTGATAATGAATTTTGTCTCTTCTTTATTTTCAGTATTACTCCTTGAAGAGACCAGTTAGCTGGTAGCAAATGTGTGCATAAGTATTCATTCTTTGTTCCTATTGCCTTCTCGTCAGCTGTATTTCTTTTTCATCTTCTGGCACAAAGGAAAAACATAAATAATTTTTTTTTTTCTTTACAATTCTAGCATGGCAAGTACTGTATTTCATCTTAATGTGCTAGCATTTGGGAAAAATTGGAAAAAAAACCCCAGACGATGTGGGTGGAAGACTGCCTTTTTTCCAGTTCAAATTAATGGATTGATTAAGGGCTTATCCAGTAGTTTAGACAGGATAGCTTCTATTGCTGAAACCATAGCATCAGCTCAGCACATTTTGTTTTATTTTTCTTGTAGGGAGAGATAATAATTTTTACTAGACTAGTTTTTAAATTGGGAAGCAATGGACAAACTTTCTGGGCCATAATTTTCACTGGGTCTGATTGCCAGTGCCTGGCTAAATTTCTGCTTTTGTCTAATTAGAGAATTCTATTACTCTGACCTGTGAACTTTCTGAATCTAAACAGCTACAGGTTTGAAATTCCATGGAGCAGGTATCTACTTGAGAAGTCTGGTTCTTCCTGGAAATAATACAAGGACAAGCATACTTCCATTAGTGTGGAAGTGCCATTTAGAGACCTTAAGGAAATGGAACAACACAGAAAATGAAAGTGAGAAATATAATTGATTAAAATTATATTTTAGCTGATGTAAAACTACTTTAGCTTAGGGTTGTTCTACAATAACTTAGAAAAAATGTTTTCTTTCATGTTCTGAGAGGAGAAACATATCTGATCCTCATGGCAGTGAAGTATTTTCCAGTAATCAAAAAAATACATGATCTAGGAAAGAAATAGTGTTAGCTAATCCGTGTATGTATATGAATAATGAATTTGTTGTTAATGTGGATTATATTTCCATTATACAAATCTTTCGTATGTTTGACTGTCACTTTCAAACCCCAAACTCTAGTTTTGCAGTCACTGCATTTTTTTGAGCTATTGTTAAATAAAAATACATCCTTAGGGAAAAAAGGCTTCTTAATGTGTAATGATGCAGGAATGAGAGGAATTGATATTGCTGGGCTGAGTTCAGTGTAAGAGGGATGATGGACAAATTAGACGAGACACTGAAGTTGTCTGTATTACTGTTGTGAAAATGTTAAAGAGGATTTATTTCCTGGTATGTGCAAGTGGCGTGCTTTTCAGAACGTAAAACATAGCTTAGTTTCCCTCTTATTTGAATAACATTAATTCAAGAATTGTTTCAATTTTAAAGGCAGTGATATTGAGCTAATAAACTTTCAATTGAAGTTCTTTTAGAAATATCACTGCCTTGTGGAAGAGGGGAGCTTTGGAGTTCCCTTTGTTATATACTTGTGTGCAGTGGTCTGGATCAGTCCTCTGCCAGCTGATGTCAAGCCACGGGGAAGCTGAAAGTGATCATGCACTAACATAGATGTATCTAAAATGTGCAGTCAGGACCCTTGTGGACTTGGGCATTTTAGCCTTAAAAACTGTAGGCTTAGATTATAAATTTAATATTAAAGATTGTTAATTTACAAAGCTTAACATGTTATTTAAAATAAATGTATCAAGTATATTAATTGTACTTAATTAATAGAATATAAAAATGTAAATAAATACAACTTAGAGCTAATAATGAAGTTATTAAGATTACAGAACATAAACATCTTATGAATTTGAGATTACCGGCTTGTAGACTAATGGTTGGTATTTGTTGCATTGGTGATTTTTTCATCGAGGCTTTGCAGGTGAAGAATCATTGCAGGTTAAATAATACTGAACAAATTAGTTTTATAGTTAGTTGGATAAAGGTATTTTCAGCAAAGAGTTTCTATGAATTGACTGTAGAGACTGAACAGGTTTTCAGTGTGATGATCAGGAGATCTTGAATTCTGCAGTTTAGCTATGGCCAAGTAATTTATAGTATTCTGTGATCAGGTGTTGTCCTCATAACTACTCCATTGGCAGCTTCAGGCATTTAGCTTTTCATTTAACAATATAAATGTCACTTGGAGTGCCAATAAATACTGGCAAATCCCTGAAAAGGTCAGATTGGTTCTATAACTCAAATACCTGTCTAATGCTAATGGCTTCTCAAGGTTTTGTGTGAACGCTTTAAAATAAACAGCCTTTCATCAGGGTTCTGCAACTTTTTTTTTAGTATAAGCCTCTCACACGTATATATGTGTGTGTGTGTATTGGTACTGCTTTGTGGATGTTACAATTTTTATTACACAAGTTCATTATGTAAAAAAAAGACATTAAAAGGTGGGAAGATAGAATAAAAAGGGCTAAGATAGCAAACTAGAAGCTGAATGTCCCTTGCCCAGACAACCCCCTCTGCACTGCTGCAGAAATTATTTCTGACAGAGGGAGATTTGTCCTCTCCTCCTGGCTTCATGTTAGTCCTTCCACAGTCTTTATTGGTATGTGCTCCATGCTGGAGTTGGAAATAGCATTTTAAGACTTCAACTTTAAATCCTCTTCTTGCCCTTGTCTGAATTGTCTACATTTAATTTTTTTGTTCATTACATCAAAAGAGAATAAATAGACATCCAGACACATTAAATACAAGTGAAATTATATAAATACATATTACATATACATATTATAAATATAAAATGAGTCCTGAAGCTGACCACCACATGTATATAGAGAAATCAAAAATTAATTTAAAGACAATAGGTAGTAGCATAGTGTAAAACCAGCAGAGACATAATCTTCCTGGCTTTTCTTGCCCATCCCAACTGCACTTCTAAAAGAATATATGGACACAGATTTTAGTTAGTTTATAATTACATTGGAATTAATTTTAATTAGAAACTAAGACACCATCCTCAACACACTTCAAAAATTAGCCAGTAATTGCAATTTATGTTTCTTTAAAGATATCTCTTTTAAGGTATTTATAACTAAATAATCTCTTCACTTGGTAGCTTTTATTTAATTTAATCAATGATTATATGGTTAGTGAGGATGCATCAATTCAGGAAAATAAATAGCTAATCAAAAGGATATTTGTTTCCACACTTTTCATTATGAATTTTATATCACAGACTTAGTAGACCAGAAAAGACAGATGAAGTAATGGCAAGCTTTCCCTTAATGTGTCAACACAGCTTCATCTAGCCTGGGGAGAACAAAATCACTCAAACCTTAAGCTGATTCATTCACTGTACTATTTTCAGCAAGAAATAGCAATTATATGTTATCCTTCAGGTTCTTCAGGTTCTGCAAGTCTGACATTTCAGTTACGTAAGCTACAAGAACAGACTAAATATTCACTTAAACAGATTTAAATCCAGTCTCATTTTGTTCTGTCCCAAGTGCCTATGTAATGTCTATCAGAATTTTTACAAATTACATGAAAAGTGAATACTGTTTCCTGCGTTAGGTGATCTGAAGCCCTGTCTTCCTACGTCTGTTGAGCTGATACTGTGGGTATTAAATGCACATCGTTGGTGGTTTTTCTCAGTATGTTGTCTTGTTGTTAATTTTTATTTAAATAAACATTGCTGAAGCTTTTTTTTTGGTTGGAGCTAAACAGACTACCTCTCTCTGTTTAGTGTAAATGAGTAGAATTTCATGAGGTTACTGCTTTCTTTTTTCCTAGTTGCTCATATGGCTCATTCTAAGATTTGTATAAACTTTTGTGTATTTTTTTCCTTAGTATACCTTTAGAATATCTGCCTTATCAAAACCCATTTCTTACACTTGCAGACATTTAAATCAGGGTGGTCTAGTCTTTGCAGTTGCAGAGGGTGAATCTGCACATGGGTACACGCTTCTGCCATGGAGGTTAGTCAGGTCAGGAAGTCCCAGAACGGGATCTTCTTTCCCTTTTCTTTTCACCTTTTCAGAAGTCATGACCCAAGTGTGCCTTCTTGTACTGGTCACAGACAGACCAGAGAGAAATTGTGGCTGAGAATTTGTATCAGAAATAGATTTTGTTGGAAAAAGCACTTTTGATAAATTTGTTTCAATGTTTGACAAATTTTGTCTTGGAAATGACAGAGTAAAAACATTTTTTTTTCAAAATTGAGTTTCTTGAAAAAATTGTCTATTATACTTCTATATATTTTATAGCATTCATATGTGTTACTACTACTGACTTCCTATGATACCATGCTGTTAATTGTAGAATGGAATCATTAGTTTGCTTGCTAGAAAAAATATCTATTTAATATTAGTTGAAAAACTGTAGTAATGAAGTACTGTTCTAAAACACAAATAAGACACGTGACCTGAAAAAGAAAAAAAATGCTTCAGTCATTAGTAAGGTGTTTCTAATATTTCAGGTGTCAAAATGTACCACTATAGACTTCTACTGAAATCACAAACCAGTGTGAAATATAAAAATAATAAAAATCAAAAAATGTGGAGGGAATGTCCAAAACTCTTGTGGTCTGGGGATCAGAAATCAATCTTATGAAACACAAGTGATCAACAATTCATTTTGTGAGAAAGAAATGTAAAGAACAGTAGTTTTTTTCTGGATTTGGAATAGTAAACAAATTCTAATTTCCCAGCCATTTCTCCATAATGCATTTCAATTCTGTGAATAGAAAACACTTTTCTTCTCCTTAGAAACAGTAAAAAGAAAAAATACCAAGAGTCAAGATGATGAAATCTATCTGTAAATTAGATTATACTATGCCAACTTAACTGCTTCAGTTTTATTTAATTTTGTAAATGTATCAGTACAGGAGATGCCAATTGATTTTTTTTCTTCCATTTAGAGGTTTTTTTTAATAGAATCACTAAAAGGCCAAATTTAGGGGTTTGTATTTTTTTTCATACTATATATTTTGTATATGGCAAACAGCTCTAGTGGAAGGCATTCAGCTGAAGTACCTGTAATATCCTGGTCTGTCTTGTTATTAGTTGGCACAGGCATTACACAAATCAGAACAGGAAAGCAAAAGCAATTAAAAAAATATTGATAATAATATAATATCATAATAATATTCAAATAAGTAACTGGATACAGAAGTAATAAATTAAAATCTTTAGTTTTCATAAACTCCCACATTCTTCCTTGTTTTTTCTAAGCTTCCATTCCTTTTGATTCTTCCTCTCGATGACAAAGAGTAGGTCAAGGGCCTGCAGGTGCTCTTTATTTCTCTTCACTTACTCTTCCCATAATTTTGTTCTCCTGAGAGTAATGAGGTTTCCTGATATAGTTGCTAAAAGTATTTGAAAGCTTTTTAGTCATTGTTTTTGAACAAAAGACATTTTTCATCTTTTTGTAGACTAGGAAGAAAAATACTCAAATTTCTTGTTTGTCTCCCTTCTTTTTCTTATTTTTTCTTCCTCCTTACATTTCCTTACTGTTCATTGTGTAGGGTGTTTGTATGAGTAGGAAGAGGGATGACATGGAGGCACTATTATGAATGGTGTTTTTTTCTTTCTTCATTACTTCATTTATTCCCAGCTAATAAATTTTCATTGCATAAACTGTTTGAGAAGGTGAAGAGAATACACTGGATGTTCAGAGTAAACTAATGAATTGACACAGATTTGATGAAAACCTGTATAGTATCCAGAAATCACAGAATGGTAGGGGTTGGAACAGACCTCTGGAGATCATCTAGTCCAGCCCCTCTGCCAAAACTGATTCACCAAGAGCAGGTTGCACAGGATCGCATCCAGGTGGGTTTTGACTATCTCCTGAGTTGCAGACTCCACCACCTCTCTGGGCAGTCTGTTCCAGTGCTCTGCCACACTCAAAGTAAAAAAAGTTTTTCCTCATGCACAGATGGAACTTCCTGTGTTCCAGTTTGTGCCTGTTGCCCCTTGTCCTGTTGCTGGGCACTACTGAGAAGAGTCTGGCCTCATCCTCTTGACACCCACCCTTTAGATATTGCTAAGCATTGATGAGATCCCCCCTCAGTCTTCTGCAGGCTAAACAGACCCAGGTGTCTCAGCCTTTTCTTATGACAGATGCTCCAGTCCCCTGACCATCTCTCCAGTAGTTCCCTGTCTTTCTTGAACTGGGGAGCCCAGAACTGGACACAGTACTCCAGATGTGGCCTCACTAGGGCAGAGTAGAGGGGGAGAATGAACTCCCTTGACCTGCTGGCCACACTCTTTTTAATGCACCCCAGGATACCGTTGGCCTTCTTGGCCACAAGGGCACATTGCTGGCTCATGGTCAACTTGTTGCCCACCAGGACTCTCAGGTACTTCTCCGCAGACCTGCTTTCCAGCAGATCAACCCCTAAACTCTGCATGGGATTATTCCTCCCTAGGTACAGGACCCTACACTTGTCTTTGTTGAACTTCCTGAGTTTCCTCTCTGCCCAACTCTCTAGCCTGTCCAGGTCTCGCTGAAAGGCAGCACAGCCTTCTGATGTATCAGCCACTCGTCCTAGTTTTGTCTCATCAGCAAACTTGCTAACGGTACACTCTGTCCCCTCATTCAGGTTATTGATGAATATGTTGAAAAAGACTAGACCCAGTACTGACCCCTGGGGAACACCTCTAGTCACAGGCCTCCCAACTAGACCCTGCACTGCTGATCACAACCCTCTGAGCTCTGCCGTTCAGCCAGTTCTCAATCCATCTCACTGTCCACTCATTGAACCCACACTTCCTAAGCTTACCTATGAGAATGTTATGGGAGACAGTGTCAGAAGCCTTGCTAAAGTTCAGGTAGACCACATCCAATGTTCTCCCCTCATTTACCCAGCCAGTCATGCCAACATAGAATCAACTAAAATCAGCTAGGTTAGTTTGGAAGAGCTGCTCTTGGCTCAAAGGACAGCAGTGCCTGCCCTGTAATGCAGTGGTCTAGAAGAGTGGATGTCAGCATTTCAGGTCCATGCTGTGTTTTAGGTCCATACCTTAACCTATCATTTGATATTCTCACTGTTTAATTTAGTAGTCGAGGTGGAGCCTCAGAAACGACAGAATTACTTTTGGATCAAAAATACCTTTGCATGAGTCAGTGCTTGTTAAAGGGACAAAGTGAATTCCACTTTCTGAAGAACAAAACAGACCATTTAATATTAATTTAGCTTAAGTTGGAAAAAAAGTTATAAAAAAATCAAATTTGTAAAGCCCCTATGATTTACCTTTGCAGTTTACCCTATTCTTTATCAGATAAGTAATCCTATGTTGGTTTTTTGTACTATAAAGATAATAGACTATTAACATCAGAGGGCTATTTGAATAAGAAACTTGTGGCTGAAAATTATTTAAAACCATAATCGTATTTAACAAGTATAGCAGTTGCATTGTTCATTTTAAGTAAGTGAATTGAAAAAAAAAATAAGATTTTGTTTGTGAATGCCTGTTAAAACAAACAAAAAAAGCCCATAGTAAAATTAGTATAATCAAAAACCTTACTTACGGGCAAATAAACTGTTCCTCTCTCTTTGTGAAGAAATCTTAATGAAATAAAAATCAAAGTGCATTTCGAACTGTGAGATATTCCTTTACAAGCTGGACTGCACCTGAAGAACGAAGAGTGGAATCCAATATGCCCCACGTTACTAGGGGTTGTATATGCTCACTCAAAACTCAGGCTCTACAAACAGCCCTAGGTAATAGATGACCACGGGAAATGTTAGACTCAACAGGTCTGAGCTGGCATGTGCGTATCACTGTAAACCACAGAAATAATCAAATTCTGGAAGGGGAGGTGCTAGTTTTGAAGGGACAGGAAGACAGTAACATTAGAGAAAAACACATTGTCAGTAGGACGATGGGTTTGGGGGGTTTCTTGGAATTTGGAGTAAATTGGTAATGACAAAAAAAAATATAGCAGATGCCGTGGTGTGTGGGTCTCCATCTAGTTCCATTTCAGCCTTCTGGCTTTTAATGTATATCCTCATATCATGACAAGTAAAGGAAATAGAAATATACCAGAGATTAAATTTTTTCAGTGACAAATGCAGAGGTTCTAATATGCTAGGCAACCGTTGTATCAACTGTAGCACACAGGTTTTTTATCCAAGTTAATAAGATAGCATGTATTTTAAAAAATTATCGGGTAAACATATAATTTAAAACTATATTTTAAAATATATTTTTTTTAATTTTTTTTTTTTTAAACTTCAGGTTTCTAATGTGTTTAAAAGTTGATTAGTGTAATCTGCATCTGAAGTAACCAAATCTGCGACAAGTGCTGAAGAATGGTAGATCACAAACTGGTCTGTAGTAAAGTTTGTTATTTTCATGCCTCTACAAGCGAAATAATGGTGAATGGACCGAAACATATTTAGAAGAATGGAGGGCCCCTTTCTTCTTCCCATTTCTCCTATGCTTCCCTTTCTTTGGAGACTAAGCATCTGGGGTCAGTCTTTCTTTATTATTTAATACACACTTTTTTTCATTTGCTAATTGTTACTGTAAATTACAAAACACCTTTAAGAAGACTTGAAAAATGGAAGAAGGCGAGGAACACATATTGAAAAACTATCTTGAACGAGGAATTTTTTAGCCCATCTCTCACCAGGGTTTAGTGAGCATATTTCTGTTTGATTAAACCTATAAATTAAAATTGTCTCTAGAAGAGTCCAAGTGACAATAACTGAAAGGACATTATTAATTCTGTTTCTCAGCAAAATTAGCTTGGGGTGTTCTTTATTTAGATTAAAAACAAAACCAAAACTGTTATTTCTTTATATAACAAACAAAAAGGTCGTTTCTTGCTCTTTTAAGACATGGAGAAAGATCAAAATGGTTCAGCTTAGGCTTAAAGATCAAAGTCCATTGAGGTGGTGGAAAACAGTCATCTCTCTGTTCTTCCACTATCTATAATAATGTGCTGAATGTATGTTCTACTTTGAAGCACCATATTTTAGCAATTTCATCTTTTTTTGTATTTCAGTTAATTCAATGTGTGTGTTTAAAATAAGTGTTAAAATAACAGTGTTACAGATATTCAGTGTAATTATGAACCTTTTATCTTTGTGTTCTTGACTGCCAGGTTAAAAGCATATATAGGTGCCAGAGTTCAATGTAATCAGTTATTTCCACATTTCCAGCCTAACAACACTTTGGGAAGGGCTAAAAGAAAAGTACTGTAAAAACAAATGATCAAGGCTGTTTCAGAAGCTGTTACTGGAAGTCTCTGCTCTTGTACCAATTACTTTGTAAGAGATACCAATTAATAATGAAACAGTACTAAAACCTGACTGAAAAAAATGCAGGAAAATGCAAGTGAAAACCTGTCCTCTTCAGCATTAAGTGCAGCCAGTGGTCAGAGAAAACGAAAGAGTTAAGATCAGCTTTTGCCTATTGCATGTGGAGCAGATGATGCTTGTTACTGCCCTGACAACCTGCCCTAATCCGCCTTATTCACAACATCTGAATGATGACCTGCTCAGTGACAAAAATGATTTTTAAACCTTATCATCCAGAGTAGAGCAACCTGCAGACAGCTACTGTTCACAGAATCACAGGGGTTGGAAGGGACCTCTGGAGATCATCTAGTCCAACCCCCCTGCCAGAACAGGGACATCTAAAGCAGGTTGCACAGGACGGCATCCAGGCGGGTTTGGAATGTCTCCAGAGTCGGAGACTCCACCACCTCCCTGGGCAGCCTGTTCCAGTGCTCTGCCACCCTCAAAGGAAAGAAGTTCCTCCTCATGTTTAGATGGAACTTCCTACATTCAAGTTTGTGCCCATTACCTGTTGTCCTGTTGCTGGGCTCCACTGCAAAAAGACTGGTCCCATCCTCCTGGCACCCTCCCTTTGAGTATTTGTAAGCATTGATGAGATCCCCTCTGAGCCTTCTCTTCTTCAGACTGAAAAGACCCAAGTCCCTCAGCCTTTCCTCATAAGAAAGATGTTCTAGTCCCCTAATCATCTTTGTAGTCCTGTTGCTGCTTTTCTTTAGGCAGTTTGGGGATTTGCTGTGTAAAAAGCCATGTCCTGAGAACTTGATTGTGGAACACAGATCAGTGTAGAAGTGATGGCCTTTCATGAGGCTAAGCATTTCTCTTCAGTGTCCGAGAGTCACATAGATCCACCATCCTACAACTTGTTTATGCCTAGATCCTTTTAATGACTGTCTTTCTGCCAAATCTATTCATCTTAACATTGCATGATAAAGTACTCTAGGATAGGAACTTTCTTGCTCCACAGAAAACAGCAAAGAGACTATCTCCCTCCATGCCCCTTGCAAAGTATACCTGTGTCTTGAAATGACAAATGATTTTCTACGTGTATTGAAATGGTTTGTGTGGTTAGTCACCTTTCATCAACTATTTAATTCAACCTACATTGTTTGTTACAAAATACAAAAATAGCAAGGTGTTCCTTGATTCTCTTACTTGAATTATAAAAGCTGTGATTTTTGATCAACGATTATAATTTCTACTTGAAAGAAGAAATTATCTAGGAATACTAGTCACACAGTATATAGCAGCTGTGTAAAAATTAATATTCAAAAAGCCAACTATTATCTTTTTTCAGTAGAAATTTAATTTCCTGGTTTCTATTAGATTTCCTTACTTAAACATATGCGAGCTTATCAATTACCTTTATGTCCTTGGAACTACAGTGTTGTTCTCCAAAACATTTCTGCTAAATGACAACCCGCATATGTTGCATAGCTAGCTAGCTGTGTGGAAGAAATGCTTTTTTTTTTTGCCTGATTTTACTGTTTTATTTATTTAATTATTTAAATCGGAAGACGCTAATGGGTGTGAAAGGGAAATGATAAAATCATTTCATGTTCTACTTTGATTCTTTATTTGAAATAATAACTTCAGAGAAATAAACGTAAAAAATAGGTAGTGTTTTCTCTGATTTTCAATAATCATGTTAGATATGTAGCTGAGGTAGATACAGTTTCATGATTACCATCTGTTGTGTATATTGAAGGAGAGTTGACAGCTGAAACTTTGTTTTCCTTAAAAAAGGAACGTACCTGTACTTTGAAGAGTACAAGCGTTAAGCAATCACATTATAAAAGAAAGTGAAACAGATTTTTGTGTGTGTCCCAAGTTTTAGGTTTAGTAAATTGAAGATATTAGTGTTTCTAATTAAAATTTTAATTGCAATATCACTTTTTAATGGGGAGCAACACATTTCCGTTATATTGATTTTAGTGGACAATTTTGCTTTCTGAAAACATTTTTTTGATTAAAATATCTCTGAAAAAAAGAGTAATTTCCTGGTACTAATTTAATTTCTGAGGCAAAAATTGAATATTAAAAAAACATTTCTGAACTGGTTCTTATCAGCAGTTGTCTTGGCAGTTCCCACTGCAAAATTTTAAGGGAGCTGATATTGATGGAAAGTTCCTTTCTTTAAGTTGGTTACAAACATAAAAATTATGGTTGGAAAAGGTAGGTTAGTAAAAAATTCAGCTTTTAAAGGTTAAAATTGATAAATTTTGAATGCATAAATTTGCATTAAGTTTGAATGCAGAACAGTGAATGCATTGTTTTAGTCATTTGTTTTAAAGAAAGGTTAGTGTGCAAAATGTTAAATCAGTTTCAAAAACAGTAACATATTTTAAAAATGTAAGAAAATGGGTATTGACCACTTTTAAAATCGTTTAATTTGGATGTTGCAGAACATTTCAGGTGGAGAGTGCGTTTTTATAATGTAGTCTTAGAATTAGAAGTCATGTACTGAGCAGGAATCTGCAAAATCTGCACATTTTGTTGGATGATATTCTAGCTGAAACCAGTAGCTATGATAGTGCTTACATTTCTGTCAGGCCTGGAGAAGACAGAGGGTGTTATGAGAGAAGATCTTATATGCTTATACCTTATTGTCTTAGGAATTTGCTGAAAAGTTACTTGAAAGTATATTATTTTCCAAGGTCTGCATATGCAGTGCTGATATTTTAAACTGGCAAGCAGTTCTGTAGAATAAAAGTGTTCTGTACATAAGAAATAGCAATGCTTGAATAATGTGCAGTGATTTTTTTATTTTTTTCTCCCAATCTGTCAGATGACTGTCGTGATCATGCTAAATACACAATGCATTTGTCAACAGAGAATCTTCTAAGTTTGTGTATAAACATATTTACAAAACTACACATTTATACATTTATTTATTTGCTTACAAATGTAAATCAAATGTAAACATTCAAAAGCTATTGTAACAAACCCCATTTCCTCCTAAGGTTTTATTCATTTATACCTAATGATTGTTTTCCTGGTTCATGGTTTGGGAATTATTCTAAAGGTACAATAGAGGAAGTATCAGATATTTTTCAATTCATGTAGCAGAGGAAATTTGATGTAATATTCCCTAAAAACTGTAACACTCAACGACTGAAATAGTACTGAATTGCTACTGAGCAAAAGCACACGATCCTAGATAACTGTGAACTGCCCGTGAAAAGATTTCACGTCACAAAGAACCTTAAAGTTAGCTGTACTCATCCCTTTCTTTCCAAATTAGCATATTAAATTACACTGAAGGCTAAGTATTTCTAAAACTTTAATTTCTTTGGATACAAAGTAGTAAAATAGAATAAGATCAGACTGTAAATAGGGAAAACCTGGAACTTCTGGGTGAGGAAGATTAAGTTTTGAAAACAAAACTATTCCCTTTGTTCTTGGCAAGACATCTTTCCTTACAGTACTTCCTTTCAGTCCAGCATTCTTCAGTGATTTCTTGGATTGAAAAAATTATTGAAAATTCTTTCCTGAAAAAGAAAATCTTTCTTTTTCATCACCTTTAAAGTCTGGCCATGAGTCTTCACCCTGTGACAGGAAGGCATGCTACTTTTTCTAAGACATCCGTAGCTCTATGCAGTCTGTCTGTATCATCTGGGATTCCCAGCATCGGCCAACATAAGCACCCTTAGTTTCCCTTTGAAAGCTTACATGGTGACTGTATATTCATACACAATAAATATGTAGCCTTCTGCTCTACTTTGATTAGGCAGCAAGCTGTTTAGTAGAACTTGCCATATACAATATTTGTACTGCAATTTAAGAAGAAATTTTTCACTTCTAACATTCATCATATATCTTTTTTCCTCTCTCATTCCTACCTGCCACTATAACTCTGGAGAAGAAAACAAGAGTTTGGATAAGGATAAACAAAATGAACCTGTAACAGATCATGCACTTTATCAACTTACTTCTCATCTTCTTGAGCTGATTCTATGACAAATTCTATTCCTGTAATAGAAAGTCATTGTGTCTTTATTTTATTAGTGTGCATTGAGGATTTTAGTACAAAAACCATGGAAGTAAACCAGAAGTCAAATTAATTTCAAACTCTATTAGGCACATACACATTCCCACTCCCATATTTGATGGAATGAAAAAGGTGAAAGAGATGCTTGGTTTTAAGTTTGATAGAATTACACAAAATACTCAAACTTCAGGCAAGCATATTAAAATAATGATAAAAAAAAAATCACTAGATATTGTTTTCCATTATATTGACCTAAGTTTTCATCACTCTTGGCAGAGTGAGCACAAACACCTAGCTGTGGACTGAAAGGCCAAAAATTATACAGCCTGAGAATTTTTAGAGTTGGAAGATGATCCTTATAGAGACATCTCTGAAATAAGAGATATGTGTTTATTTTTAGTATCCATAACAGCACATCTGGTCACATAGATTTATACTATTTTAAAAGATGTTCTATATGAATTCTCTGGCGGTACATTAATTCACACTTTAAGGGTATCTCATTTGGAAAGCATTGCATTCGTTAAGTGTGTTTAATGGCTGGATATATATGAAAAATGTGAATAGCTATAATATGGGAGAATATTTAAAATCAGACAAAAGTCAGAATACTTCTGCAGTTTCAAGTCCTAGAGGATGTGAAAGGACTCTTATTTTTACCTCCATGTATGCAATGTTTACAGGGTATTGTCTAGCTATTATAAGGGTTGTTTTGTTCTCCACAGAAAGCACAGTTCAAGTTACACAACTTTGGATAAATTTAAAAGCCACAGACATAGTTTTAATCCATCACTGTGGGACATGCTTTCATCAGAGAGAGATTAAATCCAATTTTGCCAACCTGCAAGGCACAAATAAAAGAACACTTGTTAAAAAGTAGATCTCTGCTTATAGAGAAAGATCAGATCTTGTTACTTAGCTTAGAGTCTGAAATTTAAGCCTTGCAGCAAAGTTGAAACCTGTTTAAGAACATTTTCACTAAAGAGTTTTCATTGCTGTAACTAGATTTGTTTTAAAATGAAACTGCTCTTCAGGCATGAGTATAAGAGAATCCATGAAAGCAGCATCAGTGGAACTTTAAATCAGTGATTCTTATTAAACGAGCATTAAACAAGGATGCTATTTCACTTGGTCCTGGTGTTTTTCCATGCTATTTGAAATCACTTGAGGCAGCTGTATTACAATTCAAAGTAAACTAATTCAAATCCTATGCTTTATTCTCATCCACTCCTTTCCCAAAAGATCAAGTTACTGTAGAAAAACTCTTTTTTGCAGAAGAGCTAAAAGTGAAATAATAAGGAAGAAGTCATATTGATACAGAAGTTGTTTGGTTGAGTGAAAACATTCATTAATGAAAGATCTGATTGGTGTTTTTACAGAAGTGTGTTCCTAATAAAACATAAGCAAATTCTAAAAGAATGAGAAATAAGAGCAAGACTTTTCTCTGGTGAATAAGCTGGTTATGTTTGTGTACTGAAAAGGCTTATATTGGTGTCTTGAACCACTAGGAGAGGAGAGAATAGCATAGCATAGCATAGCATAGCATAGCATAGCATAGCATAGCATAGCATAGAATAGAAGAGAAGAGTATTTCAGCTGGAAGTGACCTACAATCTAGTCTAGTCCAACTGCCTGACCACTTCAGGGCTGACCAAAAGTTAAAGCATGTTGTTAAGGGCATGGTCCAAATGCTTCTTAAACACTGATGGGCTTAGGGCATCAACCACCTCTCTAGGGAGCCTGTTCCAGTGTTTGACCACCCTCTCAGTAAAGAAATGCTTCCTAATGTCCAGTCCAGACCTCTCCTGACACAGCTTTGAACCATTCCCACACATCCTGTCACTGGATACCAGGGAGAAGAGATCAGCACTTCCCTCTCCGCTTCCCCTCCTCAGGAAGCTGTAGAGATCAATGAGGTTGCCCCTCAGCCTCCTTTTCTCCAAACTAGGCAAGCCCCAAGTCTTTAGCCACTCCTCATAGGACATTCCTTCCAGCCCTTTCACCAGCTTTGTTGACCTTCTCTGGACACTTTCAAGGACCTTCACAACCTTCTTAAATTGTGGGGCCCAGAACTGCACACAGCACTCAGGGTGAGGCCGCACCAACACTGAATACAGCGGGATAATCCCCTCTTTTGACCAGCTGGTTATGCTGTGTCTGATGCACCCCAGGATGTAGTTTGCCCTCTTGGCTGCCAGGGCCCACTGCTGACTCATATTGAGCCTTCTGTTGACCAGCACCCCCAGATCTCTTTCTGCAGGGCTGCTCTCCAACTGTTGCTCTTCCAATTTATACTTTTGCCCAGCATTACTGCATCCTAGATGCAGAATCTGGCATTTGGACTCGTTAAATTTCATCCCATTAATTATCGCCCAATGATCCAATCTGTCCAGAACCCTCTGCAAGGCCTCCTGTTCCTCAAGAGACTCAACAGCACCTCCCAGTTTGGTATCATCAGCAAACTTGCAAATGGTGCATTCAACTCCTGCATCTAGATTGTTGATAAATATATTGAACAGAACTGGCCCGAGAATTGAATCCTGAGGAACACAGCTGGTGACCAGTTGCCAACTAGATGTAGCCCTATTCACTACAATCGTTTGAGCTCTGGCATTCAGCCAGTCCTTCACCCAGCACACTGTAAACCTGCTTATCCCACAGTTGAACAACTTGTCCAGAGGGATGCTGTGAGGAGCAGTATCAAAAGCCTTACTAAAATCCAGAACTATATCCACCGCCTTCCCTTCATCTACTAGGCGTATGACCTTATCATAGAAGGATATCGAATTAGTTAAACAGGCCTTTCCTTTTGTGAACCCATGTTGACTATGCCTGATAAAAAATATGGAACACTTCACAAATTTGCATGTCATTTGGTTTCAACATGTCCATGTTTTCAAAAACAAACCCAAGTTTTTACTCTGGTAGTGGTGTTAGGAAAAAGCACAATAATGGCTTTTTGTAGGCTGGAATTGTCACAAACTTATTTTTCAACTGTAACACTGTAGTATTAACTATTGGATGATTAACTCACTTTCATTTATTTTGGATGTTTGCATGTATCCTGTTCTCAGTCAATCCACACTGGTTCAGTTGGAAAGTCTAGATTCGAAGCAGAACCTGTAAAATCAAATTTTATGTCTTTCTGAATTTTTCATAGTCCACTTTACATATCTATATTCTGCCCATCTGCTGGGAAAAAAGACTCTAAAACAGTTCTGGAGCCAATCATATGTGTAAAACAAAGTGATTGCAAAGTTACATTTTATTTTAGAAGACACATAACCTTTGGGAAACACTGGGGAAAAAAAACCAAATCCCCCAAAACCCCCAACAACAACTTGGGAGGAAAAAAGCAAAGATGCAAATTTGAGTTTATTTTTTATTTCTTTTACATTTTAAATCTTTCTTCAGACTTTGATTCTAATTGGGGGGGTGGGAAATAAAAGCTTACTTCAGTGGGGTTAAACACTCTCTATGCATCTCTGTTGTCCCAGTGTGGGACCTATGTTGCTTTATTTTCCAATAAACTGATGGTATAAATCTTTCCATGTAAGCCCTATTAACTTAAGTGGAAGCATCTATAACATTATATATATATATATGTATAAACCCTGTACTTAATTATTTTTAAGTTATCTATGGAAGTAAGTGCCTAGCATAACCACAGGTAGATTAACCACAGGAAGGCAGATTAACCATGCTCGTTATACTTAAAAGAGAGGGAGGATGAAGAAAAAAAGGAAGGGGGAAAAAAGGAAGGGGGAAAAAAGGAAGGGGGAAAAAAAAAGGAAGGGGGAAAAAAGAAGGAAGGGGGAAAAAAGAAGGAAGAGGGAAAAAAGGAAGGGGAAAAAAGGAAGGGGAAAAAAGGAAGGGGAAAAAAGGAAGGGGGGAAAGGGAAAGGGAAAAAGGGAAATCTACAGTAGAATAATTTAGGAAAGCCACTAAAGTGTTAGGAAACCCACTAAAATCTTAGCTTACTTGTTACAAAATGCTAATTAAAGGAAAACAGGTTAAAAGATAGTATTTATCAACTTTGCCTTCAAAGGCGGTGGAGCTAGCTGGATTATTTTGTTGTTACTTATTCTCACACAGAAGTAAACCCCTTGAGTTATCCTAAAAACATTTCAGGAACAGAAGAAGAGAAAATTGTCTTTGCATTTCCATTGACTTCAATTACTTTGCTATATTATTCAACAGAAATTATAATATTTTTATTTGGTTGTGGTTCCAAATGGTACTGAGGTTGGGAAGTATAGAGGCAAAATGAAAATTATCAGAATGAGCAGACGATTTTTCAGCTATATAACTAAACTAATTAAAAGTAAGATGAGAAAGAAAAAAAAAATCCTTATTAAGGAAGGGTCTTACTGAGATATGACATATGAGATTAAACTATGTTTTTCTGTTTCATGTGATAGTGAGTATGGGAACAAATGCAGGCTGGTTAATAAGAATGTGTAGATGGAAATGACTTTGAATTTTGTTTACTCTTCATATAGAGTTTAATGTTCCCAAAATATGATGGGACAAGATAATCTCCATCCTACAATTATGCAATGAAATCTCAGGTCAAGTAAAATGGATTGTTAATTAATCTATTAACATGGGATTGAAAACATTAAGACTAATAGGAAATGCCATACCCACATTCAGGGGCAGGCAGAGAAGTCTTTTTAGTGATTATTGCTCCTGAGTCCAACCTCAATTGCATGAACACGTGTTGAACGAAAACATAATCAAATACATTGCATTGAAATGGAAAATAAAAAAACAGTGTTTCTTTACTGGAATATAAATCATAACACATTAAACAAAACTGTTTGAGACAGAATTAATCTCAAACCAGTATTCTGACCTTGCCTGACCTCCAGGCCAATATTTTTATTCATTTCCTTTATAGTTTATAATGGCTTTTAATTTTAACTGTGCGAGTAGACACCATACACACATTGTGTGTACAGTAGACCCAGCAAATATGCTACTTTAAAAAAGGGGACTGTCTATATGAGGATGTATGACTAGTGAAATTCCTCAAAGAACTTAAGCCTGATCTTGTTTACAAGTTTCAGTAAGGACCTTGGCACAAAATGCATCACTATGCTATGGAAATCTGTTCGTGTTACAAAAATCAGGAGGCATGTTAAAGCACGGGAATATTAAAAAGAACCTAGAGGAAGAGTTACATGATCTTGAAGACTGAACTAATAGAATTGGGATAGTTTGAATAATACATACTCAAGGTCACACATTTTATTAGGTATAAAGTGAAAATTGAAAACAACCACACAGAATAAAATATTTGGATTATTAGTCACTAAGGGGTAGGATGCAGTGTGACTTGCGTTACCTAAATATGCCTGTCTACTTATTGTTTTTTATAGGCATGGTCGATATCTGGAGTCCTGTAGGTAATGGAGATCTTGTCTTGATTCAATTGCACCCAAACTGAATAGGTGCCTTGTACTACGCTAGGATATCCTGCTTGGTCTCCAGGTGCCACGCCACCACATGCTGGGTCTTTCATAGGTTCTTTGTACTATCCTGCCAGCCACATGCATCTGAAGCAGCGCTAGTTGTCTATGTTTAGGTGACTGAATTAATCCTTAAAAAGAAGAAGCTTTCCTATCAGTCTTGTGTCGGATTTGGCTTACTACATGCCTATGTTGGAGAACCTAGAACATTGTAAATGATTTAGACAGGTCTGTTTCAGCAACTGAATCCTGCCCCGAATAGCTGAAAAGGTCTGTAGGCACCAGTGACTGAGATAATTGAATATAACGGAAGTAAAGAAGAAGCAGGCAAGAAGATACCTACCTGAGCTATTTTATCCTCATACCAAGTTTCATGTGGATGATGATCACCATTGTGATAGCCAGTGGAAAAGCTGAGTCACTGAAAAATGCACCAGTAACAGTCTAGAATGCATGTTATATTTGTTTTTCATGTGGTTAAGAAAGAGGAAGTCAAATTAGTAAAAGTTATTTCTTGCTATTTATTTCCAGAAGTTCTAGAAGGCTACTCCAGTGATCAAGGTAATAGAGCTTACCAGAGGACACTGAAAATGTAGCCATAAATTATATTTTTTCTCTTTAAATGCATCAGTGGTAAAAATACCAAAAAGAAAAATAATCTATTTAACCAAAATACTGCACCCTAAGAAAAACTATGCATAAGCATACCATAGTTAAGTTTTGGCTGGAAATTAGTGGAAGTTCTGGAGACAACAAATAAAGCAAGTACTGGAATATTAAAATAATGAGAGGGAAAAAAATATTAGTTTCTGGATGCACATTGATCAACTTAAGAAAAGCTAACTACAGTTACAGGGGCAGGACTGGACACAAAATCTTTTCCACTATATTCTGCATTTGTCTGAGAGACTCTAACAACCACTCTGAGCGTTAGTCTACCTTTACGCTCACTTGAGATACCCATGTCTAAGAGCTTTCTCATACTGTTTTCTACCATGTTTCCATGTTGTAGTAGTTTATTTTAAAAAGAAGACACTGGTTTCTTAAAAAATACCTACACATTGCATCCAAACCTCCCTTTTTGCAGCCTTCCACTTGAACGACTTGTAGAGCAGGAACGGATTTTGAATTTGCGTTTCTGTTTTGTCACTAGACTTTAGACACAGCCTTTTCAGACTGTTACAGTGCATTACAGCTAGCAGAAGAATTGGTACATAAACAGTATAAATGCTGCTTAGAAAATTGTCTTTGCACTGCTTCCTTCTGAAAGCACAGAATATACTGTTGTGTTCAGCATTTACCAAAACAAAACTAATTCAAATTGACATCTTCATGATGCTTTTGGCATACAAAGCAGATGGATTCCTAAAATAAAGTGGTAAATTAAGCAATTAACATACATTTATAAATTTAATAATCTAAATGATAAAATAATTTAAAACTGTGAAGAGGAATAAAAATTCTAATTTTCACAAAGTAATTTCACAGATCAGCATGCACTAGGATAAGTCTTTTCTTGCAATCCATATGGACAAGTAATTTATTTTGATTCTTGCCCCCTAGATTTCCACAGGCCAATTACACAGGTGTTAAGTATTTTCATTTTGATTACAAATGCCAAAAGCATTCTGAATTCTGCAGTAAAGTGACAGATTGAAATGATACAATGAGCAGACAGCTTCATAGCCATGTGGGACAATTAGTGAATTTATACATCACTTACCCAAAGTTACAGTTTATATAATGAAACATAGCATGTGTATTTAATCTTTAAAGGCATCTTTTTAGTCAGCATGTAAGTATAAACTTGACTTCCCTGTATATGGCTTAACAATTGTATAAGCAGTATTAAATTGAGCTAGTGCGTAAAAATTTTAGAGTAAGCTAAAGCATTACATGTCTAATAATTATATTTTGTATATATTTCTAATGGGATCTTATACCTCAAAGTTTAACAGCTAGCATTTATCTGTCCTTCTGTCCTGCAGAAGTTAAGGATCAATCACCTCACTCCTTCTTAGTTTCCTCTTCTGTTTCATACCTATCGGCCACACTTTTCTTTCAAATTATTGAACCAGTTGACATAACATAGTGAAACTCAGGCCAGTTGGTTTTGAATTCTATGTAATATCAAATTCATTGCTT
>VYXH01007101.1:0-16870 GCA_013397275.1 Burhinus bistriatus | reverse complement strand
AAAAAAAAAAAAAAAAGGTCTGCTTCTTCAAACTGTAATTATTCTATGGCGTCAAAGATAGTATCTTTTTGTATATACTTTGTCTTGATTTATAACCTCAGAGTATGTCAGTCCAGACAATATTACCACTGTGTTTGCTGACAAACTATTCTGAGCTTCTGGACCAAACCCNTCTATGGGAAGCTGAAAAAAGCCCCTGAATATTGTAACCATCACTTAGCAACAACTAAAACCAATGTTGACACTCCTTTCACAGTAATCACTAGAAAGAAAATTAACTCTTTCCCAGCTGAAACCAGGACACCCACTGAGGTCGCCTTTCTCACTCTGCAAATACATTCCCCATCACAGCTTCCTCATATGGTCAGGAGCTTTAGTGATTAGTTCACTTCTCCATACAGAAATGCCACTTCTTATACTGTAAATAGACAGTTAAGTCTTCTAATTTCTCATTATACCCATAGAATGGATTGTTTCCCAATTCCTACATATTCACCTATCTAAACAACTTTTCGTATAGGAAACAAATAATGACTGATTTTCTTCTGTGGCTTTGATATCATTTTTCAAGATAGGATAAGGAGAGATGGAAACTAATAAATAAACAATATATCACATTTTCATTTCAAGGAGTTAGAAATGGCTAACATGCTATAATAGTTAAACAAATGGGTAGCTTGCCATTGCTTGCTGTAGTATTAAATGCACATGCTACGTGCTGTAACATTACATGCTGCAGCATTACATGCACATTGTATACTTATATATTGACATGAAAATATGTTAAAAATTCAGAGATATTTTTTAGTCTTCATGAACTGAGCTTACCCATTAGTACATTTATGTATTAGATATGAAATTAAGCTAAATGTTTTTTGCTGCATCTTTTTCTTATGATAGTGAAAAGGTGGTAGTACAATCATTTTTAAATTGAAATAGAAAAGGCTGTAAGCTTTAAATTGAAACAGAAGAGCCTGAAAAGGATCTACCTTTCAGTCAATTCTTTTACTAATTTTTTGTCTGTATGTGTCAGATATCCATGGTTGTGCAGTCCTGAAAGACAAGCTAAGAGATCAGATGTTTGCCCTCCTACCAATTCCACCAGAAAAATGACATATAAACAAAAATGAAAACGCTCTAGTAAAATTATTTATAGTGCAGTGTAATTCTGTTATAGGATTTCATCTTTGTTAGCATTAAAACATTCTGACATTTCCTAATTAATGTTATTATATATGCTAATTCTTGGTAAGAGGGGTCTAAAGAGCACAGCTGAGAACATTCTTTCTTGTTTGCATAATTGCTCTGAGCAGCTGTATACCTTATTTCTTCAATACAAAACAGTAAATACCAGTTAAGCCACATAAAGATTTGCTAGTGCCATTTCCAATCAGTAGATGATTGAAATTACCATACATAAAAATACATTTGTTTTCTTAAGAAGTTTGAAACTTTATCAGACACGTATCTTCAAATGCATGTCTTTTATATACCAAGAATCTGACAGTCCATTTACTTTTCCTTTTGTTTTGCTAAATGCTGTAATCAAGATGAAACTTAAATGACATGCAGTGTAACAAAACATCACTGTGATTAATTTTATATTAGATAAGTTTATGTATCCTGCAAGTTTATTCTGCTGGTTTCTGTTAAACCCAGTTTAGGACATCAATATAGTGTGAGATGAGAAATAAAGATTGCATGTGCTGTGCACAATTAAATGAAATGTTGCACATTTTGCCACCTTTTCCTGGAGAAGCTGTCACATGATGTGCAGAAACAAGGTTCCCTGTGCTAGCCAACAGCCTTTAGCAGTATTCCTGGTTACTTTTTAATGAACAGCATTAATCAGGAAACCCCTATACTAACACACCACTGTTGGGCCCCAGTTTCTGTTTGTGTGGCGTGGATATGTTTGTAGGAGAGCTCTGCAGAAATGTTTCCTACCTGCTGGAAGGGGACTGGCTGCCCCTGGCCACTGACAGAGATGGCAGAGGAGCCCACTGGAGGGCCACTGCAGGGGCTGCCACAGTGACACAGAGGGGGATGTGCCACCCTCTGTTCCCCCCTGCTTCCCCCTTCTCCATTGCCAAGTGGCAGCCTTGTTCCCATTACTGCCAACAGACCTGATTTTGAGAATTCCTGGTTTGAAATGCTAATTGTAAAAGCAAATTGCAGTCATAATTTATGCTGATTACTTGGCAGTCCAAAAAAAAATGTCTTGCCCCTTCTCACCAGTTTGAAGATAAATGAGTAAATGCACAGTATCCTCAGCATCAACCTACACATTTCTGAATGTTTTAGGATCCTTTCCTTTCCCTTCATAAAGCTGAAATTAACTTCCAGATACAACAAAACAATGTACCATTTTTCCAGCTTAGATTTTGTTTTTCTTTTCTTTTTTTCTGTGTTACAGTCTTTGTTGCATTGCCTTACTATTCCATATGGCATGCCTTTGGCTAGCTCTAGGAAGTGTCACAGCTTCACTCTCCATTGGTTCCATGATATCATGCTACAATAGCAGATTATACCTAAAATAATTCGGTATTCTTTTGTCAGAGAACATGCAAGCAAATGGATCTGTTAATGTCTGACAGTAACGAAATGCTGGCACTGTAGACATGCATATACTCTGTGTATATATTATCCGTGATCTATTTAAGGCTATCCTCAGAACAACTAAAACCAATATTGGCTTCTTATATATTTTATGGTAAAACACTCTGCACAGTTTGTCACTCCTCCTTCTGATGTTACATGTGTTCTAAGAAAAGCAGCCTCAGTGTCCAGACCTGCAAGATGCTGAGCACTTTCAATTCCCAGTGAAGTCTGCCACTGAGAACAAATTATGTCTTACAACTATTTAAACACTGTGGCATAAGTCCCTTATGAGCCTTACACAGTATGTCTGTGTGGATGTGCACACAAATTGAAATGCACTTGTAAAGTGCACCTCACTGTGCGATACCACTCCTGTGCCTTGCCTTCGCTTGGCTTCTCCCTGGTAGCCAGTCCCGTGGGTGCAGTGGGTCACAGGTGACCCACGCAGGTGACCTGGTGATTCCGTTGCCTACAGTCATCAGCAGCATGCGCACTAATGCAGTCTCTGAAATATTTTAAGAGTTTGTCAGATGCATATCCGAAGAACACAAAACACGACTGACTGACTTCAACACTGTTAAATCTGTTTATATTTTAAAAGATGTTGGATGTAATTTTGTGACAGATGCTTTTATGTATCTTCTTCATATTTGCAAATTTTTTTTTGTCATAAGATCTGCCTGATAAGAGTTTTACAGAAATACTTCAATTAGAAAACATACTGTTATAACCAAGTTATATTTCAGTGATCTGCTTTCATCCGTAGTTACTATTTTCCTCAGTGTTTGTAGCCTTCATAACATACTGTTCAACAACAAGAAGATTTTACATCTGTTTCAAATAAATTTTATGTATTCAGTTTGATACTTTCCTAATGTTTCAAAATCTTTCCTACACTGCTTGTCCATGGAGCTGGATTTTGAATAATGTTCATTATGAGAGCAATATTTTTCTCCTTTGTGTGAATTGCTTAGGAACTGCTCTTGACTTAATACTCTTGATTTAAATGTCAATTTTACTTCAGATAACACAACTTAAGTCTTTTTATGATTCCTACCTTAAATTTATGAGTTACTTTCCCAACCAATATGGCTTGCTTAGGGGTTAATGCCTAAGAAGTCACTCATCTTGCAGACTATACAAGTGGATAGATGTTTGAACTAAAAAGGTATTAGGTGCCAAAAGCAATAAAATAAATGTGAGGTAATAACTGAAATATTTTATAAAAAGTTAAATTAGATGAATGTTTTTATTAGTATAGTATTATACATGTGGATACATATGCTCCTGTGTAGGTCTGGGGAAGTATACATCCATAGTGAATACCTGGACTTCTGTCATTTATGTGCATCGCTTTGCCCTGGAAATGGTAAGGTATGGCTTAAAGCCATTTTGACTTGGGTGATGGCTTCACCTAATAAAGGCAGCAGAGAATCGACTAAACTAATTTTTATATTAAAGGAAATAGTTGAGGTCTGTGTTGTACCAAACTATAGAATATTTTTAATTCGCATGATTATCTCATTTTAAATAATTAAATAAATAAAACGGTGTGGTATTTGAAAAAGTTTTCTCTGATTCCAGATCTTGTAAAAGTAAAGAACAAATCTTTGTCAGCAGAAGTGCAGTAGTTACTATTGTTCAGTCTGATTTCAATAAAAATGTGTTTACATTGAATAATGATGGAAGCAGTGGAAAATCTGTAGTTTATGACTTCATCCAATGTGTGGTCTTCACAGATTTCAACATTATTAAACAAATTTTCCTCATTCTTGGCACTCATTTTTTGCTTAGGTGCTTCTTTTCTATGTTACATAATAGTCCATGCAAATTCTTATATTCCATGTATTTGATAAATTTTAAGTATGAGCTAGTGCATTAAGGAATGACAGTAATGCCTGTCATATCTCTATTCTTGCTGTCTTTCCACAAAGGGTATCCCATTTTGGATTTACAGAGTGTTTTATACACATGCACAATAAAGAAGCTATATATTTGTGTTACAGAAGAAGAAGGCAAAAAGATTAGCTGTAAGGTAATGAGAGCAAGCTATTGAAGTCAATAGGATTTATTTGCATTTATTATAATGTAATTAGAGTTAGACCAGTGATTTTGAAAATCCTGTCTTTCTACTCTATTTATTAACATGTATATTATTTTAAAACAAGTGAAGTTTACCAAGGATATATCATTTGTAAATGATCCCTTTTTTTGTTGTTTAGTTTTTGATTTTTTGGGCTGTCACTTTCTGTGCTTTTTCTCATATATTTACTACAAATACTTTTTATATAGTAAACCACTCGTTTCTCCCACTTGTCCAAAAAATAGTGAAAATGGCAATACGTTCGCCTGCACCACAGTAACAGAAGATCCAACTTAAAATGTTCTTCCAGTTCCTAATTACTGGGCTTTTGTTTTTCACTAACTTTTATGATAAAACATATATTCCTTTGGTATGTCTTCTCCATGTGGCTCTTAAATTCTTGCTTTCGTCTTCTGTGTATTATCTGTGAACAACAGAGATGCCACTGTGTTTCCTTTACTACTGACAGTGGTTCTACCAACAGTCCCAGCAAATGGCATTACTTCCTTAAATGTTTCAGTTTAGCATTGCTCTTCTCATAATAAAGAGTAGCCTTTTTTGACTTGAAAATTCTGTTAGTAATTTATACCATTTATCAAAACCAGCCAGCATACCTCTAAGTTGCACCTGGGGAGGTTTGGATTGGATATTAGGAAAAAATTTCTTCACAGAAAGGGTTATCAAGCATTGGAACAGGCTGCCCAGGGAAGTGGCGGAATCGCCATGCCTGGAGGTATTTAAAAGATGGGTAGACGTGGTGCTGAGGGACATGGTTTAGTGGTGGACTTGGCAGTGTTACATTCATGGTTGGACTCGATGATCTTCAAGATTCTGTGATTCTAAGTGAGACACTGTGGGGCTTCACCAAGAGAAAAGGAGATATTTCGAAAAGTAAGGTAGGTAACTGGGTGGGTTGGAGTAGAAGTAGGGAGAAGATTTTAGCACAGCAAGCGGTAATTCCTGGAGTGGGAGGTATGGTCCATATTTACGTGGTTGCCTCTCTACAGCCATTACTTCCCAGTGCAGAGGTGGCTGGTGGGGTCAGCAGTCCAGGCCGCCTTACCGGGCATTACACTGCATCCACCATGGACTGACAATGAAGGCTACATGGATCCACCCTGCCAGAATAGCGCTGTTGTTCATAATCTCTGTCGTCTGCCAGCTTGGGTCTATTTCTGGGGTTTTAATTCTGTTTTCAAAGTCTATTATTGAATGAAGTCTTTCTTACCTCAGTGACCATTGTCCTCATACTTTCTCATGTCAGCTACTTTCTGCAGTAATATTTTTAGCTCATAATTCTGTTTTGACTTATTTCAGGAAAGGGTAGGACATCCTCTGGGATTGGAGTTAACAGCTTCAAGTAAAGATCAATACAGACAGGGTCATACACTGTGCACAGCTGTGTATAGTAGTGACAAATGTATCAATCCTGCCAAGCTCAGAACTATTCACTAACTCTTGGAATTAAGTATATCCCATTAGCAACAACACTGGACAGGCATTCAGCAAAACAGCTTAGGTGATATTCATTATTACAAATGTCTGTATTTAAGCACTCAGCTTCTCAAGAGTGATTCACAAGGCTGACTCTAGATACTTAGAACAAATTGGTAGGAAATTTTGAGTTTAGACTGAATCTCAGACTGGTGCTGCTGTACTCTAGATGTCAAAGTCAGTGAATATGAAAGTCAAGGAACAGGAAAAGCTGGAGCCTAAACTCATGGCTTCTACATCATTCAGTTACTTTTCATGCCTCTAGTTAGTCACCTCTGGGAAACTGAAATGCATAGCCAAAGACATTTATGTCCAGATCTGAGTGGGTTCAGCATGGTCTGAGAAGGTTGATCAAAGAAGTCTCTGTGCTGGATATCACTTTTTTGAATTCAAGACAGAGTGAACTTTGAAACAGGGGCCTAAACAGTCAGCAAGCTGGAAATAAGACAGAGCATGTCCAGTATTGTAACTTGAACTGTTGACGGAAATTTTTTTCTCAAACCATCAACACAGAGAGTGTCTCAGCTTAAAGGTTCTTGAATCACTCTCCTGAATTTAAGCAACTAAAATACGATGCAGACAGGACTTTCAGTAACTAAGTGGTTCACTGAGTGCACGACTGATATTTATTAATGCAAAGTGCTATATAAGATCTGGGGATATAATGCCATCTACTGGCACTTTATTTGCTATTTAAGTGTGTTGCTTAGGCTTATGGAAGACCCCCCAGCTTCCTGGAGTGGCTTCTGCGGCTCTCAGGGGTACCTCAAACTACTGAAAACGAGACTAACAGGTTGATTTGTTTGCCAACGCAGAGCTGCAAGTAGGCTGGTGCTCCAGAAGGTCACAGGGCTCCCATGGTTCCCATGTCAGTTCTGCAAAACCCATGTGGATGTTTTGGATAGCCTAGAGTATCTAAAATGTCTCTACATGCATAAGGATATGTAGGAAACTGAAATGAGCCCAGAACTTCTCCAAATGTAAATGGAATCTTAAGCACCTCTTCATAGACCACCTGCATGCAGAAAACTACATGTAGTTCCCTAAATCTCAAAGTGCTTCTCTTAACGGTTGTGTACGGACACCTGGGCAAATCCTCCTCTCAGTCTTCTTTCACACAGAAGAAGCTGAATTAACTAATTTTTGCAAACATCTGAATTTTAGATGCCTATGATCAGCAAAAAATGAAACATCCTGTAGTTCAAACGTTTCTAGCATACTTAAATGTTACAGGTAGACAGAGAAAAAGAAGGAATGGTATAATTATTATTAAAGTGCTCAATTACACAGAACAATTTAATGACAATTTACTAATACCCGCTTTGGCTTTGGTATTATTCTATGTATTTTTTTGCTATTACCTTTTATTATTTTAAAATATTGGTTTTAGAAAGAATTTTGAGTTACTGGTGAAATTATGCTCAAAGAGACAGACGTGTTGAGAAAGCTTTAAGTACAGGATAAGTAGGCTGCCTGTAGCAGATATTGGCTATTTCTTAATATGTACAAAGATACAGAGTAAATGATCTTTGGCCCATCTATTAGGAACAAATTACTTTAAAGTAAGATATCTCTCTAAGACTGAGAGCATTAATTACATTTTTACAGATCTGAAAGAGAGTAATTACAAGTAGATTAAGGCTATCTCTAGAATTTCAAATAGGATCTTTTTTTGTTTTACATTATAAAGTTAGACATATCCCATGTATCTAACGGATGTCTGAGTTTTCTTCAACTTTGGATATTGTTGAGGATATAGGAAAGGCGTCTTGTTTAGGACAGTCCCTTAGCACACTTGTTAGATTGATCAGATCCAGATTGCAATATTGGCATTTGTTCATGTGGTAAATCCCAAATTTGCAAAAAGAATTGCAAGTTAGAAATGTTCTTAAAATCTATCTAGGCTGTCAAAATACTTAATAAATTTAGTTAACTATAACTATGTATTTCTTAAAAAAGATATTATTTTTTTATTTTAAGGAACTTACTGCATTTATACTGGGTTTTCCAGTGGCCACTGTTCACTAATGTGGACAAAAGACTTTTCCTGTGTCTTTTTCTTCCATTCATACCATTAACGGTATTGACCAAGTAGGATTTTCAGAAAAGCATCTGAGAAGACTTATTTGTAGAAATGCTTATTTTACCTACTCAGTAGGCCAGCTTCGTACTGTTACTTGTGTCAAACCTAAAAGTCATGTTTGTATTTAGATCTATTCAGGGTTTTAAAATTGCTTATTTCATTCAATGACTGTCTCTTACAAAATGTCTAAACAGGCTGTGGAGCAGGGACTAAAAACAAACCCTATTTTTGACTATACTAGGTTATAGTCTTGTTTTATACCTATTTTTAACCAAATAAACTTGAATTCTTCTGTACAAATTCATAAAAATTAAGTAGGAGAGGTTGAAAGGGTCCTTACATCAAAATAGTTAAAATAGTCTGCAGGAGATGATTGCAAATGTAGGTTTCCCTCAGGCACAAAATGGAATTTATTCAGATTTGCAACGTCATAGTGGTGTTGCATAAAAGCAGCTATGTCTTTCTCTTTACATGATTTGAAGAAAAGCTGTGACTCTAACTGTAGTGCCTGTGCAAGTAAGACCTAAATGATAGAACAACTGACTCTTGGATCATCACTTCATCCTGAATGATCTGAATGCCAAATTGTTAATTGGTTTTCAACGCTGAGGGCACATGCAGAAGCAGAATGTCAGCTGAATGCTCAAGTAAAGTTAAATAAATAAATACATATTTTTAAAAAAAAAACCACCACAACATTTTAGTACTTCTGTGGTCAGCATTAGTTTGCACAGTTTTTTAATATTACAGTTTGGGCACTGGGTATTTAAATTCCACTGAAGTCACGCTTTGGGTACTTTAGTCCTTTTTCTTGTTTTTTAATCTGGCTTCAAATTTATGTAGCTGTCCTACTAATGCAATCTTTCAGAAGAGAAAGTTCACCTAGGGCTTTCTAAATCTTACATGAGTATCATTACTCCTTAACCATCCTTCCTTAGTCATGAATGTGCAATTTTGCTTGAAGTTTTATGTGTCAGGACAATTATTTATTTGAACTGATGTTTTCAGTCTGGCACATTCTTCTCTGTCTTTGTTCTTAGAAAATTAGCATAATGTCTTTGAAAGATATCCAATTGAATCCTTAATTTATATAGTGTCTCTTCATTTTCTGTTTGGTTTTAAAAGCTTAGTTCAGTGTTAGAAGCAGTATAAAATAATATAAATGTTACCCATTCTCCAGTGGTATGAAACTCATAGGATTAAATAGATATGCAATCTTTTTCTATATTTCTAACTACTTATTATTTTTACATGTCTATCAATATATAAATGCAGGTAATTTCATCTGTTTTGCACCTTTTTTTAAGAATCCTCTCCTTTAAATAGTTATATATTGAATGAGTCTCTGGTCTAGATATAAATTATCTCTACAATACAAACAAGTAAATAAATTGGTGGTTTTGTTTGGAAACATTTGTCTTTTAACCATGGTTTGGATAATTCATTTTAACTGTGATACAATGTAAAATTGGTTTTGAACAATTTCTTGCACTTATTCTAATGAATAAGCAACACTGAATTCAAATCTTAAAAAAAAAAAAAAAACAAAACCAAACTTGATTTGGTGGTATGATCTTTTTCAAAAGAAAAATAGATTTCCCCCCAAAAAAACCCAAAGTATTTAATATTTAGAGTTCACCACAAGAACAAGAGAAAATGTAAGTTGCCCTTCCATTGACTCCAAAGACTACTGAAAACCAACTTAATGTATTTTTGTGCATGTAATTTGTGGATCAAAGGAATGGAATGCTTTCATATAAGGAATGATTAAGTTTAGAGAGAGAACCTCTTTAGTCTAGAAATTAGATACCAGAGAATAGACATAATGGAAGTCTATAAAACTGTGAATTGTCAGAAAGATGGCGGAGGGGTGAGGGAGGAGGGAGGGAATAGGTAGTAAAGAATAGAAGTGAATAATTAAAAGCAGGAGTTTGGAAAAAAACCCAAACCCTACAATTTGTATTATCAAGTCATAAACTACAGTGATGCTGAATCCCCAGACTGTTCTTTTCTTTTTTCTCTTAAAGGAGGGCAGCTCCTAAGTTATAAGCATTAATATACAGTATTTTTTCCCTTTTAAAATTAAGTCCGATAGCACTGTGTCACTGTGTCAGAACCATAAATGATTGATTTGTATATCCAGTGATCCCTAATATTTGAGAACCCTATTTTCATCTCTAGGTCTTGTAGTTTTCCCAACAAAGAATCTGAATGAGTGTTTGGGGAGAGGAGGTTGGAAGGTTTCTCTCCACATACTCTCACGGATCTTCTCTTTGGATTCTGCCACAGAACGATATGCCTGAGCATCAGCTGACTTTGTGTCAGGCCACGCATAACATATCTGTTTACCTTTGTGATTACATTAATTCATAAAAATATTGTCAGACCAGGCACAGGTGCAAGATACCAAAGAACATATATTGCCACTCTCTGAAATACTGGCCATAATGCTCTTTTTGTAACGAGCCTCTTTTTCCTGACAGCATGGAAAGAGCGGGACCACCTGTCCGTATGAATTTTATCATGGCTATTAGTCTTATGGTTTATGTTTAAAAAATAACAGAATGGTAGAAGAAAGACTGATGCAGAGCTTGGGGGAAGTAGTGTCCAGCTGACATGAAGACAGATTGTATTACAGCAGGCTTGTGAGAAATGCATAAAGATAACTTGGAGTGACAATGTATATATTTGCAACAGAGAGTTACTCCTTCAGGCTATTCTATATCAGCCAATGGAGACCAGGCAAAATAAACTGTGCCGTGAAGATGGAAATCCAACAGAGTTGACCAAAACCATAGAATAATAAAAGCATCTAAAAGTGTATCCTATGTCTCCTTTTTCCACACTAAGTAAATAGCTGGATATGCAATAGAAACAGTGAATTATTGTCACTGTCTTTTAATTTTTTTTCTTTTTTAGTTACATTTTAATTTAAACCATGTTGTTCTTTCTCTTTCCACTTTCAGAGGAGTGATTAGGTCCATGTTACTCATGGAATATAACTCTAAAATACAGGATCCTAAAATACAAGTTTAATTCTTTCTATAAGCTGATATCTGTAATAACTATAGTGCTATCTGAAAAGAAATTATCTCAGAAACTTTTACAAACACAAATGTATAATTATTTCAACATTTCTATAAATTGGGGCATGCCTCACACAAAGAAGTGGGGTTTTTATTACACATCTGTTTACTGATTTTTGTTATCGCTGTTTAGATACTGAAAGATACATTCACTGAAAGATTTTACTCACACTGTTAATTTGTCCTGTGACTAATCATGGAACAGTCTGAATGAGGTTAATAGAAATATCAATAAAAGTGAGCAGAATGTTATCCATAAATGGTAAATATTGAAGTAAATTGAAACTGTTCATAATTCAGAGAAATATTAATAATTAGGATCTAAGCTTAGGCACCTAATTAAAGTGCTTAAATTTAGAGGTTATTTTTTCTTATGCTTACTGTATTGTCAATACAGGGAGATTCTCATGTTCTGAGTCACCGTCTAGAGGAAACTTGTTAAGTTAGGTGCTAAAAATAAGTATAATAGCTCTTTTATTTTAAAAATAACACTGAAACATTCCATTGTAATATTTTCTAAAATTATCTAAATCAGTTTTGTGTACAAAATGGGAAAGAAATTAAGATGTCAGCTTCTGATATCAAAATAGTTATTAAAAAAATCCCATAGTTTTTGAACTCAAATCACTTTCACAAACAGGAATAAAACCAGCTTCTGCATCACACTAATTTTAATTATTTGCATTCTACTTTCCCTTTTTACTCACTTTTGGTTCAGCCATGAGAACTCAATATTTCCCAGTGTTCATCAATGACATGTTGAGTTGAGTATCATAATCTTACTTTGAATGGCTACACGAACTCTTAAACATATCAGTCATTAATCACTTTGTTTTTAGATAGAACACTAGAGATACGGATATTAAAAGCAGAGTAGATCATAAATACAGTTAAAAAACCCCAAAGTGCAAATATTTTAACTTTAAACAGTGGTATTTTTTAGCTACTACATGAGTTGAGAACAAAGGAAGAAAACGAAATAAATTTTAAATTTTGATTCAATGTTATTTATCCAGGGCATGCATTTTGGAAAACAATAATTTAACAAGTTTATGAAAATTCCACCTATCATTAGCAAAAAGTTAAATATTTAAATATAAAACAGCATTTCTTCTTTCTTACAGCTGCCCAATTACATTGAATTTATCGAGGATTAGTATCAGAAATATCAAGAACAAGTATCAGAAATAAAAATATACCTCAGATTTCTGAAAATAAAGTGGCAAGTATTGTTACTTCCATTTTAAAAAGTATCATTTCTCGTACAGAGGAATGCTGAATCCTGTTTCTTTTGCATTACAGATGATCCTTCACCATAGCAACCTCAAAATGTGATCTAAGAACCATTTGAAAACATCTCAAGCATTAATCTCCCTATTCTATATCTTTTAATTGGCATGTCTTCACTTGAAACGAATACAAACCGACTTGGCTTGTGTAATAATGTGTTTACAATGACATTAGACAACAAGCTTGTGGAAAATCAGGGGTTTCAAAAAGGCCCTGATATTTAGTCTGAGCGGTACCAAAACAGAGGCAAACTGTGTTTATTTTTAATCTAATATCTTATGATTTTCAGGAATTGGTAGGACAGTGACAGCAGACTATATGTAGGACAGCTGATTAGTGAGCTATTAATGTATGTCAGCCTCTTCAGATTATGTGCTGCTGATGGACTAATTCAGAAGAATTTGTCCCAGCCATGTGTCCAGGAAGAGTATGGGAGGAAAAAAAATTCTCTAAAGTAAAAACGAAACAGAAAACAAAACAACCAATGTTATTACAGTAAATGTCCCTTTGCAGATAGTTTTTTGCCTTGCAATTCAATGTGGAAAAGGTTTACATAAAATTTTTAGAACATCTTTAATAACCAAAGAACTGAGAGGCAGAATAACTGCAGGATATTTTATGTTCAATTTATTTCATGCTGACTAGAGCCGTTTCATTTATTTTTTTGTTCTTAAAAGAATCTTATACATCAAAGTATGTAAACAGTTGAAGTAACCAAAAAGCCAGTGAAAAGCAGCCTTATACAAGCATAAGGAATAACAAAAATTATTAACTTCTCCAACTCATGACTGGAGTGGATCATTCTGGCTCAGTCTACCTGGTTGATCATGCTGCATCTCCAGGCTAGAATATGCACTTTCAGATGGTGAGCCAGGATTAACACTGGAGTTACCTGTGATGCTTTCTATCTTCCAGGGACTGCACAAGCTGTAAAGAAGCACAACATGTGTCACAGCGGAGTCAGTCCCACAGTGTTAGGTCTGTGGCTAGAATCTAAGGGAGAAGCAGAAGCCAGAAAACGTTGAGGGTACGGGCAGAAGATAAAGAGCAGTGAACTTTAGAACATTATGTTCTAATTAGATATATATTCATGCAATGAACTGCTATCAGGAGCAAACTGAAACCTAAGTACCAGAGGTGAAGCAACAGCACCAAGAGACCCAGAAGCAGTGTAATATGTAGATACTTGTCAGCTGTTTCCAGGATTTTGTATGTGCAGGACTTCTTCCTGTAGGCTACTAATAATCTCCAGCAGTTTTGTAAACTGAACACTTGCTGATGATTCGTCAGCTGGTGACCCTTTGTGAGTCATTTTCCTCAATGAAAATAGTTGCAGACGCAATTAGGAGTAAGCTGTTGAACTGACTACACGTGAACCAATTCAGATAGCATCCTGAGATACTATGTTATCCTCATTGTCATAATTTGCTTGAGCTCTCCAATCTATAGCAAGAGTTCATTTATCAACTTTTTGTAGATGTCCTTGATACCCCATGGTGTCTCAAACGGCGATACATGCCTATGTTTAATCAGCTGATTCCCACCTGAGATGTCTACTGCAAACTGAGCTGAATTTCTTTCTAGGCTGTTTTGACTAAATCATCATTTATTAAAAAGGAATTTTAAAATCTGGCTCACCTACACTAAGTCACAAACATTCAGGTTCCTTAATCTGAAATTAAAATCCATCTGTAGTGTCCTTCTGTGGTATATAAAGTAAATTTTGTCAGTGATTTAGGTAGCTATGATCTTTTCACTTGACTAGAAGCAAGCAAAACTGCTTCTTCATTATGGGGTGAACTGTGAAGAAAGGATATTTCTGAGACACTGAAACAGGGGACATCCTCTGTGTATGTGAATTTATGAATAAAAAATAATGAAGAGATGTTAACAAAATAGAAGGCTCAGCAGCTTCAACCAAAAATTGCAATTCAGTTGACGATAGTGAACACTCAATCTGGCTTGCTCTCACTGGGATTCATTTGGTGCACTGATGTTGTACTCACATGAGTAAATTATAAAATGTGTATATGGTTTTTTTGTGGTAAGTATCCAGTAAGTTTGTGCCACTGCTTACTATTAAAGTCAGAATTGTTCCAACTTTTCAGGGCTTGTATTTTGCTTCTGAGGCTCAAGCAGTGAATGCCTTTGTGTTTCTTTTTGCATTCATTGTTATGGAGCAGTCTGGATGTGTCATGGAGTACTGCACAGGGTAAGCCATTCCTGTCCAGGTGAAAAGCTTAACAGCTGCAAAGCAGCCTATGTTTGATGGCAGGTCGAGATTCAAAATAGGGCAAGTCCAGTGACAAATACAGAACTTTATTTGAATAATCAGAATTGTTCTGAAAACTATGCTTGCAGTAGTTGTCACTTCTCAGAATCTAATGTTTTTTAAGCTCCCAGTCTGTTTTGTATTGCTTTTCAGATAATGAGCATTTTACTCTGCAATGTTTTTCCCTGTTTCTGTCAAAATCAAAGTGATTGCTGCATACAAGATATGCTATTCAGTAAACTATCCAAGATTCACAGCAAAAAGCTAGGTTACTGTTTAAAGGTTCTGTTATCATTACTGTACGCACACCTGTGGAAACTAAAAGTGAATATCTTTACTTCAAATATTTTAAGAATTTGAAAAAAAGGAGGAGAGAAAACCAAAGGAAAGAAAACTTTAAACAGTTTAAATAAACTATTGTTGAATGTAATGAAGACACTAAGTCTCATTTATGGTGATTAAAGCGACAGACTCACTAAACTTTACTACTTTGAGAATTATAATGACTTTTCTACTTCATTCGGTTTGAGGTTTTTTGGAGCTTTCACTTTTCTGTATTGGAGAATGTAGATAGTATTTAAAACTGCTGAAAATGATTTGTGAAATTTGTTGCAGCTTTTAGTTCTCTCGCCAGTGTTGTCAAACTATTTATCAAGTATTCCAAAGAGTTTGTATAAGAAATTAATAAATTTTATTTTTTTGTTGTTTACTCATGGAACATTAGGAATAATAATAAGAAGATAGTTTTCTGTTTGTGAAGGACTGAATAGGTTGCACTGGGGAAAGTACTGCCAGCAGGTTGAGGGAGGTGATCATTCCCCTCTACCCAGCAATGGTCGGGCCATGCCTGAAGCACTGTGTCCAGTTCTGGGCTCCTCAGTACAAGGGAGACATGGACATACTGGAGAGAGTTCGATGAAGGGACACGAAGGTATTTAAGGGACTGGAGCATCTCTCCTATGAGGAAAGGCTGGGAGAGCTGTATATAGAATTACACATGTAATTCTTATCTCTTTTGATTTCTATAAACCCATATGTGCATGCACCCAAAACACCCTTTCTCATTCCAGATTTATGAATGTGTAGTATAACAAAACAGTAAAAACAGGTTTTATTACAGCTTGGGACTAAGCAGGCACAAAAGGAGAAAATTCCTGACATCCCACTTTGAGACAATTTAATCCTAGCCTTCCTTTATTGTCAGTGAAGAATAGTCCAGAGAACAGAGATGCTAGATGCTCAAATAGCCTTCTGAATGACTACGGATAGATCTCTCCGTTCAACAGATACGGACCCAGAGAAGAATTCATCTAAGTTAGATGTTTCAATTAGATATCTGCCTTTAGGTTGAATAAATTACTTCCTTTCATTTTTTTTTTTAAATTTTGTCCCCAAATACTGGCAGGATAAAAAGTGAAAATATGACTGTTTTCTCAGTTTTGCACACAAAATACAGTTTCTTTTCATAGTGTTCTTTGCAAGCAGGGAGGATATATATTATTTAGTAAGTAGATGGAAACATAGATGCAACTGGAAAGAATTTTCAATGCAACATTTGTAACTAAATTCTGCATGCTCAAGAATTAGAACAAAATTAGAGCTCAATGTCTGTGAAGCCAAGGTTGAGTGCTTATAGGTAAGGATGAGAGGGAAGGCCAACAAGGCAGATATCCTGTTGTGAGTCTGTTACAGACCACCCAATCAGGATGAAGCAAGAGACGAAGCATTCTACAAGTGGCTGACGGAAGTCTCACAGTCCCCAGCCCTTGTCCTAGTGGGGGACTTCAACTTACCAGACATCTGCTGGAAATACAACACAGCAGACAGGAAACAGTCTAGGCGATTCCTGGAGTGTGTGGAAGATAACTTCCTGACACAACTGGTAAGTGAGCCTACCAGGGAAGGTGTCTTGCTACACCTGCTGCTTACAGACAGAGGCGATCTGGTGGGTGATGTGGTGG